>MU740768.1:4773-60363 GCA_026770625.1 Nicotiana glauca
TAAAAATAGGCCATAAACTAGTTTAAAAGTCCTTTTAAAATGCCAAAATCTTTTGGGATGCTCATTTATGCATACATATGCTATTTTTAAAGTATTTTGAGTATAAAAGATATATGGGGAAAAATTGGGTATCAACAAAGGCGCCTCATCCCGGAGTCCCTAGCCTAAAAACAAGAAATCAAAGAGGAAGTGTAACTCCTCGATTGGGACTCAGGAGAAGAGAGTAAGCAGATCACCAACCAGACCTGTCACAATGGTTATCGAAAACGAAGAAAGGGATGATGATGAAGAGGCCACTATTCAAAGAAGAAAAAGGTCTTTATCAGCTTAATCGGGTGCTCAGATGGGAGAGCTTCAAAATCCACCAATGGAAGAGGTTCAGGCGCTCTAGGGACAAATGGGTTTGGTTGAAAATGCCGATTCCCGTTTTTCGATCTCTGTCATCGTCTCCCATCAAAGGAGCTCGGACCCTTGACCTTCCTCTTTTACCAACTACTGAGCCAGCCAAAACTGCTTCTCCTTCAACACTAGTTGTTTATTCTCCATCTGCACCAACTGCTCCTTCTCTACCAATGTTAGTTGCTTCTTCCACTAGCACCATTCGAACAATTCAGAAGTGCCTCTCGTCCCAGGTCTCCCGATCACGGGAACTTGGTAAATATTTAGTGAGCACCTTCCTAAGATCCTCACAGAAAGAGAAGTGACATTCTTGCAGTTTAGAAAGAGTGCCATATTATCTTTAAGTCGGTAGAGCTTGCCAATTACCTGAAGCTGCGAGATTCAACAAAGGATTAGAAAAAGATAGACTCCCTTTATGGGGAGTGCTTGATAACTTTGGTTCTATTCCCCTTTCAGGCCAATATTCTTGCCTTTGGGGGCCTATATAGGTTGATCCTTGACACTAAGAGCTTATTTCAAAACGAGATCACCTTTTGGCTAAAAAGAATCAGCTTGTCGAGCGCTCTCCAGTGCTGGAGACAAAAATTGCTCAAACGGATGTGCTCGAGGCCCAACTATAGCAATCAGAAAAAGATAGGATGGCTCATAGCCAAAAAGCTACCCAGCTACACGAAAACCTTAAGGAAGCTAAGGCTAAGTGGGTCGAGCTTCATGATACTATGACCGTTGCTACCAAGCGTGAGTCTGACTTCATGGAACAAGTTAATAACTTTTAGGCTATCTTAAACTCTAAAATCGAGGAGGCCAACGCTGCCAAAGAGAGGAGAGCCAAAATGAAAAAGAGACTTAAAAGAGTAATGTATCAGAATTAACTTCACTCATCCACCAACGTTGAGCTCGATTCCAAAATCAACGCGATGAGGCTGAGAATGAAAAGCTCTAATCCAAGTTTGATAGGAACGAGCAAAACTCCAGGACCAAGAAAATTCCCTTATCATCGAGGAAACCCATGCCATATATCATATGAGGAGGAAGACTTTGGAGTAGGACCCTTCTCTCCCTTCGGGTTTTGGCAACAAAGAATAATGTGTGTATATAAATTTTTTTCTTTTACCTTTTGTAATTATGCCAAAACTTTTTGCTAAGTTTGACGCTTTAATTAATAAAAGAAACTTTTTGTCTAAGTATTGTCGAAAAAAGATTCCTTTTCTTTTAATTGATAAAAACTCGGGAATATTTGTGCATCTAATAGTTTTTTATTTTGGACATAAATGCTTCCGAAATCTATCCTTTATTATGAGGGTTTCATAAGATATGGCCCTTACGTTTATGGTGCTCTTGAAGAGGACGTCTCATGTTCATTCCGGCACAAGTAGTTAAAGTTTTTGTTAACTTTCAAACAATAAAATAAATTATCTTACCATTCGAATGAGAGATAAGATAAAAATAAATAGACTTTGATTTATTCCCCCTATTTTTAAAAGTATATTTACATAAATATTTGTTTTCTTAAGTAAATAAAGCTGTCAATACATGTGGCTAAATTGTACAACTTATTTCTACAGGGATGATCATGCAGAGTGCGGTCTTGATAAGACATTGATCCCGGTTCTAATAGTCTCCGGATCTTGTAACACTTTTAGTGACTTGTCATGTATTGTCCCCCCGGTTCGGATGCTAAGAATGGTAATTCGAGCGCTAGAGGTCTTGCATTCATCGATGACAAGCTTTTATGTTGCATCCTCATTAATGGAAACAACTTGTGGATTGGTAAAAAATCTATTTATGAAGGTCAGCGAGAGTCTTGGGAGACGAGTTATGTTATGGGGCCAAAGATTATTTAACCATCCACACGTTGATTGCTATACGAATTGATCCACACAGATCTTTGCGTTGTTGATTCACCAGCTTACCGATGATCATTCTTTCATAGTATGCTTTACATCACTGCCTCATTAAAAACCTTGCAAGAAAAATTAGATTGGGACAAAAAATTGGTCGAAGGGAAAAAGAGTGCAGCACATACTTTCAGTACCAGCAAGGATCTTTAGCAATAATAACTTTAAGGTGACTCACATTCTAATTGCTTGACAATTTAGCTCCATCTTGATTTTTTAACTCATATGAGCCTTTATCAGTTATAGCTGAATCCCAGTAAGGTCATTCCCGTATCGGTCCCAGCTTCCCGACATTGACTGCTCGGGTGCTTTGAGTGACTTTCCTTAGAACCAAATCTGCAACTTTGAAATATTGAAGATTTACCCTATGATTGTAAACCTTTTAATCCTTTTTTTGTTCCACCATTCTCACATATGATAGATCCCTATGCTTTTCAAGCAAATCTAGTTTGACTATTAATGCTTCATTGTTTGCTTCTTCGTTTGTTCGGGAAAACCTTAGGGTCAGTTCCCCCACGTCTACTAGTATCAAAGCCTTCGAAATGTACACGGGCAAACATGGTGTCTCTCACATGCTTGACTTCACTGTGGTCTGATTTGCCCATAGAATACCAGTAGCTCATTCGACCACTTACCCTTAGCATCTTCTGAATTCTTTTTATAGTTGGGATAATTACCTTGTTGGTTGACTCTAACTGTTCATTAGCACTCGAGTGATACAGAGAATACGTAATTCTTAGATCTTTAATCCTTTCAAAAACTTTGTGACTTTAGCCCATTGTCACAAACGATATCCTTTGGTATTCCAAATCGGTACATTATATGGTCTTAATAAAATTAACCACTTTGCATTCTCTGATCATTTGGTAAGGACATGCTTCAACCCATTTAGTAAAATAATCAGTTAAAACCAAAATAAATCTTACCTTACCGAGTCCTTGTGGTAAGGAACCGACACCACAAGGAACCGACTATGTCCATCCTCCATTTCATGAATGGTTATAGTGATTGTAACGACTTGACTGATCATTTTGTATATTTGTGCATCGTTTCCTCTTTTGATGTTTCACACATGTGCATTGACTTGCGAGTTTGGTTGGTTTCATTCAAGGAAGGTTTTGGGTTGATTTGGATCCTTTGATTCTTGGCTTAGAAGCCTTAGTTGATTATGTCGATCAGTAGTTGACTTTTGTGAAACCGATCCCGGAATGATGTTTTGATAGCTCTAATAGTTTTGTATCGTGATTTTAGACTTGGGCGTATGCCCAGAGTTGAATTCAAAGGTTCGTATATTGATTTGTGTTGTTTCATTAAAAATTAGCAATTTGAGGTAATTTTTGACTGTATATTGAATTTTGGTTACCAGGTTAGGAATTTGGGTTTGGGACTTGGAATAGGCCAGTTATGATATTTAGAACTTGTCTGGAAAATTTGGTGTCATTTGGAGTTGATTTGATAGGATTCAGACTCTTGGTTGCAATTCTAGAGACTTTGAACTTTTCTTTAGAAATTCATGCATTTTGGTGTTCGATTCTCAATTCTAGATGTTATTTTTGTGTTTTAATAGCACGAGCGTGTTCATATGATATTTTTATACTTATGTGGATGTTTGATTTGGAGCTCTGAGGGCTTAGATGAGTTCCCGATGTGTTACAGAATGATTCTGAATTGAAAATGAATTGTTGGTGTGTCGTTGCTATAATGTCACAATTGCGAGCACCAGCCTCACAATTGCGAAGTGGGTTGGGAATTTCTTATGTAGAGCTTATGACTTAGTCTCATCGGGTTTTGGAAAATATTGTATTGTGGTTCAGTATCGAGATTTTTATAAGACTTATCACTTTATATCTTGTTTTTAGTCAATTCTTTGTTTCTTACTATCTTATTTGTTAGGATTACCTAGTCTTAGTGACTAGGTGCCATCACGCCATCTTAAGATGGAGAATTGAGGTCGTGACAAGTTGGTATTAGAGTTATAGGCTCATAGGTGTTACGAGTCATAAACAAGTTTAGTAGAGTCTTGCGGATCGATACAAAGATGTGTGTACTTATCTTCTAGAGGTTACATAACTGTTAGGAAATTCCACTTCTTGATTTCTTATCGAGCGAACTCGTTGACTTTGAAATCTGAATCCTTTCTTTCTATTCTCTCATAGATGGTGAGGGCATGTAGTGTTGGATCCGACGATCAAACACTTGTGCCCCCTGCTAGAGTCGTGTAAGGCTGAGGATGGGGCCGAGGTAGAGGAGGGGCACGTGGTGCAGCCAGAGCACCTTCCCCAGCAATGAATGAGGGGCCACCAGTAGCTCCGGTTGGGGGCAGGCACCCGTGATGCATGTTACAGCCCCTGGGAGACCCTAGCACAGTTCTTGAGCATGTTCGGCACTCTAACTTAGGCAGGATTGATTCCTATTGCACCAGCTACATCTCAGGCTAGGCGAGGAGTTTAGATTCCCGCGACACTTACTCTAGAGCAGCAGTTCCATGTTGATCAGGTCTCGGAGGTTATGCCAGTGCAGCCTGTTGTTTCAATTCAACCCGATGTCGAAGCAGTAGCATCTGAGATGAGAAATTAAGGCTTGAGAGGTTCAAGAAGTATCGTCCTCCTACTCATAGCGGAGCAACTACCGAGAATACATAGGGTTTTCTTGAGAAGTGCCATCGTATTCTATGCACCATGGGTATTGTGGAGATGAGCATAGTTACTTTCACTATATTTTAGATATCTAGAGCAGCCTATGGGGGTGGTAGGCTTATGAGGAGGGTGGCCCAGCCGCTACAACTTTGCTGACTTGGACTCAATTCTCAAAGATGTTCTTGAGAGAGTTTGTTCTCCAGACCCTTCGGGATGCATGGCGCACAGAGTTGGAGAACTGCGTCAGGGGGCTATGAAAGTGTCAGAGTCTATCAGATTTAGTGAATTGTCCCGACATACACCTAGCTTGGTTTCTACAGTTAGAGAGCGAATCTGCAGATTCATCAGGGAGTTCAACTATGGTATCAGATTTAGCATGGCTCGAGAGTTGGAGATGGATACTCCATATCAGAAGGTGGTAAACATCGCATGGAGGTTGGAGGGTATGTTGGTCGTGAAATAGAGGACAGGGCGACCAAGAGGCCTTGAGATTCTAGGAAATATAGTGGTGCCCATGCTCCAGTTGTAGCCCGTCATGGTAGAGGCTATGTGAGCCATATAGTTCATTCAGCATTTCCAGCTTTTAGCGGTACTCCGTTTGTTCCAATATCTTAGGTTGCCCATTTTTCTCAGCCACTATCTAGTGCACCTCCTGCACAGGGAGTATTTAGTGGTTTGTCTAGCCGACCAGGCCAAGGTCAGTTTTAGCATCAACGCCCATCGAGTTCTTATTTTGAGTGTGGTGATACCAGGCATATGGTGAGGGACTGCCCCAGATTCAAGAGAGGTGAACCTCTACAAACCATGCAGGCTCCCCGGATTCCACCTAGTCCACATACGTTACAAGCCATGGTTGTTGCTCTAGTTGCTGATCCACCTGCGTGGGGGTCAGACGGGTAAAAGTTACCCTAGAGGGGGAGGCCAGGCTAGATTTTATGGCTTTCTGGGTAGGACAGATATGACTGCATCAGATGGTGTCATTACAGGTATGGTTCTGATTTTTCATAGGGATGCATTAGTCTTAATTGATCTGGGATCCACTTATTCATATGTGTCATATTCCTTTGCTCCGTATTTGGATATATCTCGTGATTCCTTAAGTTCTCTTGTATATATGTCCACACTATAGGAGATTCTATTATTGTGGACCATGTGTATCGTTTGTGTCTAACTGTTATTGGTGGTCTTGATATGAGAGTTGATATATTATTACTCAATATGGTAGACTTTGATGTGATCTTGGGCATGGATTGGTTGTCAGCCTATCATGCTATTCTGGATTGTCATGCCAAGGCTATGGCAATAGCTATGCCAGGTTTGCCCCGATTTGAGTAGAAGGGTACCATGGATTATATTCCTAGCAAGGTTGTGTCCTTTCTAAAGGCTTAGTGAATGGTAGATAAGGGGTGTGATGCATATCTAGACTTTTTAAGCGATGTCAATGCTGATACTCCTACCGTTAAGTCAGTTTTGTTATTGATAGATTTTCCATATATGTTCCTAGAAGACCTTCCGGCCATGCCGCCTAACAGAAATATCAATTTTGTTATTGACTTGTTACAGGCACTTATACCATTTATATTAAACCAAATTGTATGGCACTAGTGGAGTTTAAGGAGTTAAAAGAACTGCTACATGAGTTGCTTGATAAGGGTTTCATTCATTCCAGTGTTTCACCTTAGGGTGCTCCGGTTTTTTTTGTGAAGAAGAAGGATGATACTATGCAGATATGCATTAATTATTGGTAGTTGAACAAGGTTACAGTTAAGAACAGGTATCCATTATCGCGCATTGATGACTTATTTGACCAGCTTCAGGGTGCTAGAGTGTTCTCGAAGGTTGATTTGCGATCAAGTTATCATAACATAAAGATTCGAGATCTGAATATTCCAAAGATTGCCTTCAGGACTCGGTATGGTTACCACAAGTTCCTTGTGATGTCACTGGGGCTAACCAATGCCCGAGCATGTATGCACCTGATGAGTAGTGTGTTCCAACCTATCTTCACTCATTCATCATTATGTATATTGATGACATCTTAGTGTACTCCTGCATCCAGGAAGATCATGAGAAACATTTGAGGATCGTACTCCAAACCTTGAGAGAGAAGAAGTTGTATGCAAAATACTCAAAGTGTGAGTTATGGATTCATTCGGTAGCATTTTTGGATCATGTGGTGTCGAGTAAGGGGATTAAGTTATATAAGAAGAATATTAAAGCAATTCAGAGTTGGCCCAAACCGTTTTCAGCTACTGAGATTTGGAGTTTTCTTGGATTGGCCGGATATTATCCCCGTTTTGTAGAGGGTTTCTCATCTATTGCTGCGACTTTGATAAGATTGACCCAAAAGGGTGCTCCTTTTAGATGGTTTGAGGCATGTGAGGTGAGCTTTCAAAAGCTCAAGACTGTTTTGACTACGGCCCCGATATTGGTGTTGCTTAAGGGATCGGGATCTTACACTATGTATTGTGATGCATCACGTGTGGTACTTGGCACGGTGTTGATGCAAGATAGTAAGGTGATTGCCTATGTGTCTTGACAGCTAAAGGTTCATGAGAAAAAATTACCCGGTCCAGGACCTAGAGTTGGTTGTTCATGCATTGAAGATTTGGAGGCATTACCTGTACGATGTCTTGTGTGAGGTCTATACCGAACATCAAAGTCTCTAGCATATGATCAAGCAAAAAGATCTCAATTTGCGGTAGCGGAGATTGTTAAAGGTTCTAAAAGACTATGATATCACTATTACATATCATCCTAGGAAGGTAATATGGTGGTCGATGCCTTGAGTAAAAAAGCAGAGAGTATGGGTAGCTTTTATATCTACAGCAGAGAGGCCACTAGCCATGGATGTTCAGGCTTTGGCCAATCATTTTGTGATATTAGATGTTTCTGAGCCCAGCTGAGTTCTAACGTATTGGTTTCTCAGTCTTATTTATATGAGCGCATAAGAGAGCATCAGTATGATGACCCTATTTTCTTGTCCTTAAGGACATGGAGTAGCAGAAGAGGCCAAGGAGGTTTCTAGTGGAGATGATGAGGTGTTGCAAATGTAGGTCCGGATATGTGTGCCCAATATGGATGGGTTGCGTGAGTTGGTTCTTGAGGAGGCCCACAGTTCACGGTATTCCAATTATCCTAGTGCCCGTGCCGGTGTCGGTGCCGGTGGCAGTGCCGGTGCCGACAAGATGTATCAGGATTTGAGGAAGCATTATTGGTGGAGAATAATGAAGAAAGACATATTAGAGTTTGTGGCTCGGTGCTTGAACTCTCAGCAGGTGAAGTATGAGTATTAGAGGCCTGAGAGTTTGCTTCGGGCGCTTGATATTCCAGAGTGGAAATGAGAGCATGTTACTATTGACTTTGTTGTTGGGCTCCCACAGACTTTGAAGAAATTTGATGCAGTATGGGTTATTGTGGATAGGATGACCAAGTTGGCTCATTTCATTCTGGTGGTGACCACTTATTCTTCAAAGCTTCTGGCTCAGATCTATATCCTGGATATTGTTTTCCTTCATTGCATGCCAACGTCCATTATCTCTAATCAAGGCACATAGTTCATATAGTATTTTTGAATAACTGTGCAGCGTGAGCTAGACATACGAATTGAATTGAGTACACCATTCCACCTTAGACAGATGGGCAGTCTGAGCACACCATTCATATATTGAAGGATATGCTACGTCCTTGTGTTATGGATTTTGGGGGTTCATGGGATCAGTTTTTGCCTCTTGTAGAGTTTGCCTACAACAATAGCTACCAATCAAGCATTCAGATGGCTCCTTATGAGGCATTATACGGGAGACAGTGTTGTTCTCTAGATAGTTGCTTTGGGTAGGGAGAGGCTAGGCTGTTAGGCACAGATTTAGTTCGGGATGCCTCGGAGAATGTCAAGTTTATTAAAGATCGGCTTTTCATAACACAGTCGAGGCAGAAGAGTTATGCTAATGGGAAGGCCCATGATGTAGCATTTACGGTGGGACAGCTGGTTTTTCTTCGGGTCACGCATGAAAGGTGTGATGAGGTTTGATAAGAATGGTAAGTTGAGCCCTAGGTATATTGGTCCTTTTGAGATTCTTGAGAGAGTTGGTGAGGTGGCCTATAGGCTTGCATTTCCACCAAGTTTATCGGTAGTTCACCCGATGTTTCATGTTTCCATGATCCGAAAGTAGTATGGTGATTCGTCCTATGTACTGTATTTTAGCTCAGTCCAATTGGTCAAGGATTTGACTTATATTGAGGAGCTTGTGGACATCTTCGATAGGTAGGTTCAAAAGTTGAGATCAAAGAACATTGCTTTAGTGAAGGTTCAATAGAGGGGTTATTCAGTCGAGGAGGCGACATGGGAGACCAAGCATTACTAGAGTCGTTATCCTCACCTTTTCATCACTTTAGGTATGTCTCTATGGATATTCTAGGATGAATTTTTATTTCAAGAGGGGGAGAATGTAACAACCCGACCGGTCATTTTGTGTATTTGCACCCCATTTCCCCTTTTGATTCTTCACACATGTGCAATTGTGGTTTTATGACTTGCAGGGTTGGCTAGTTTCGTCCGGGAAGGTTTTGGGTTGATTTGGACCCTTTAATTCTCGGCGTAGAAGCCTATGTTGATTATGTTGACCAATGGTTAACTTTTGTGAAAACGACCCCGGAACAATGTTTTGATGGCTCTGATAGGTTCGCATCGTGATTTTGGACTTGGGCGTATTGCCCAGAGTCTAATTCGGAGGTCTGTAGGTTGATTTGGGTTGTTTTGCCAAAAATTTGCAATTTGAGGTTTAGAAGTGTTTGCCGTGAAAATGTTAATAATAATTAAATTTGTTAATGAGACTCTAAAAATACGTGATCTAGTTTTATGCTAGTTGTTAAGCAGTTGATGCCAGATATGTGAGATTTAGAGGCAAAAATAAAGCTAAGTAGAGAGCTATAATCAAACCGATAAGCTAGTCATTCGGGGCCTCGAGCCTGCCAATTCGTGCCTCGAGGTGGATCTCTTGGCTCAGCTACGAGACATTGAGGGTAATCGGGATAGTGCTTAACAATTATAAAATAATCAACGAAGGCTCTTTATGGCCGATGATAAGCAATAAATAAAGAACAAATATGAAGATAATAAAAGAAAGCAATAATATCAAGAGAGTATGTTAGAGAGCAAAGAGAGTGTTCTTGTATATTTCTTATGGAGTAGCTAGACCAACAGACTTACAAAATAGTAAGGAATCCCTTTATATAGGAGGGGAATCCTAACATAGTACAAAATACATTAATTGCAAAGGTATGGGGATGGGACATCTAGATATGACACCCTGTTTCGGGTTTAGAGTAGATCGGTAGGCTTTGTCAGTCCTAGCCATGTACCTTGGGAACTCCCCCTTTCCTATCATGGTCATGGTCACCGTTGTCCCTAGTTTGGGTGTCGACGAACCTCGAGGGAGGAGACTCGGCCACAGCCTTGTAGCCTCGAGGCTTCAAAATGACCTTCTGAAATGCCTTAATGATAAGAAATTGGTCCCTCCGATTTTGCCGTATACAAGAAGTTTGTCCGTAAGTTGACTTTTTACTACTGGGTTTGTAATTTGTTTTTTGGACTTGGAATATGTCCTTTATGCTATTAATAACTTGTCTGAAAAATTGATATCATTTGGAGTTGATTTGATATGATTCAGACTCTTGGCTGCAATTCTAGAGACTTTGAACTTTTCTTTGGAAATTCATGCATTTTGGTATCCTATTTGTAGTTCTTATTTTTTTGGTTTTGATTGTGCGAGTGAATTCGTACGATGTTTTTAAAATTGTGTGGATGTTTGTTTTGGATCCTTGAGGGCTCAGATGAGTTCTGGATGTGTTGCGGAATAGTTTTGAACTGAAAATGAGTTGTTGGTGTGCTGGTGCTCTAATGTCACAATTGCGAGCACCAGCTTTGCAATTGCGTAGTGGGCTGAGAATGGAAGATGTAGAAAGCAGTATGGCCTGGGCTTGGGTCAAAATTGCGACCACTTGGTCGCTTTTGCCAAGGGGTTAGCTTCGCAATTGCGACTTCTGTAAAGGCTTACAAGGTTCGCAATTGGATCCCTGTATCCCAATTGCGAGGGTTCGCAATTGCGACACCTGCAACTGAACAAAAGGACTGGGAGTTGGGATTTCTTATTATTTTAGAACCTTAGGCTCGATTGGGGTCGATTTGGAGAGGGTTTTTTAATCTGCAAACATTGGGTAAGTGAATATAACCAATTTTCAACTATATTCCATGATTATATCTTAGATTTAACATCATATTTATAAGAATCAAAGAGTATAAATAGGGATTTTTGTCAATGGTTTGAAAAAAGAATATTTGAGTTTTGAGAGTCTATATGGACTCCGATTTGGAAACAAAACACACATATGGACTAGTGAAGTTATGGGTAGTCGGAATCTACCCTTGGATCCGGGTTTGGACTGGGCGGGCCTGAAGTTGACTTTTGTTGACGTTTTGGAAAATGTGTAAAGATCAAAGCTTTATGTATTGTAATTATTTTTTGTTGCATTATTTGATGATAGTAAGTTAATTTTTATTATATTTGAGCCATGTGGAGGCGAATTTTACAGAAAAAGCTATTTTTGAAGGTTGATTTGGCCCGGTTGATGTAAGTATCTTGCCTTACTTTGTGTGAGTAAACTACTCCTTAGAAATTGGATTGATTGTGATGAGTGTGTACACTGGCTATATGTGATATTTGACAAGTTTAGATTATTTATATTCTTTCCATGCCTTTAACTGAATTGTTATAAAATGTTATATATTTCATTGTTAATCTGCTTCTAGATGCTTTATTCGATGTTGTTAGTATTTGTTCTACCTCTTACTTGTTAGATTTACTCTCACATGCTCTAATTTACATTGTTGATATTATTTCTATCTTTTATTGCCGTAATTACCCTTATATGCTTTAGTTGAAGTTATTACCTCTCTTATTTTCTAGTTACTTCTTTTATTGTTGAATTACTCTTACTTGTAGTTGTTAATTCGTGGAATATCTTCTTATTGAGTTATTGGTGTTGAAATTGTGGAAGTTATCATCACAATGTATTGATGTTGTTAATTATTGAGATGTATTTTCCTTGTTGAGCAGATTCTTATTCATTTTATTGTTGTTGAAATTCTTGTACACATTATGGTTGAGCCATGGGTTATTTATTTTGAAAACATCAGTATTGTTGATTTTTGGCAAGTTGTGGCATATGGACACTTGTGGTGCAATTTGTGGTTGTGTTATTAATACGCATATGGTGGTATAAGGCTAGGGGTTGATATGCATGTGGTGAGATAAAGTGGGCTTGATACATGTGATGCTAGTAAGGAAATTACTTGAAGATACACGGTGAGATAAGGTGGGGTAAAACACGTTTAGCTATTTCAGAAAAATAATTTTTAAAACTAAATGTAAGGCTCACACGGTGATATAAGGAAAGAATGTGATTGAAATTGTGAAATATGAATATGAGACGGTACCTCGATTGGTGATTCTTGTTGTACATTCCATTCTGTAAAGGGTTGTTGGTTGAATAGATCTTCTTGTTTCTTCATGGTTTCACGTGTAATTATCCGTAATTGTCTTCTTGTCATTTCATTATGTGTTTACTCCTTGTTTTCTTTACTTTTTAAAATTCAGTTGTTAGCTTACCTTATTGCTTTACTTTATTGTCACAACTGCCTTGTTTTCATTGTTATAATATACTATAGTTGTTCAATTTTCTTATCCTTGTAGGTGTCATGACATGACCTCATCACTATTCTACTGAGGCTAGGCTTCATACTTATTGGGTACCGTTATGGTATACTCATACGACACTTTTGCACAATTTTGTGTAGATTTAAGTACATCTGCTCATGTCAGGCGCTAGTGATCATTCAGCTGTTTCGGGAGACTTCAAGGTATACCTGCCTGACGCTCACAAGACTCAATGTCACCATCTGCTATCCCTTATTACTATTTATCCTTATTTCAGACAATGATGTATATTAAGTGTCAAGACCCAAACTGATGGGCCGCAACGGGCACCCGGTACCTTACTCAATTTAGTACCTACGTAACATATATTTCGTATCATACTATCTTAGGTAAATGAGCCAGAGAGGCTGTCGTGAGATAAGTACAATAAATTACGGGGAAATATCGACATTGGATGACCCAATATGTAATCTAAACTTATACATATGACGCACGAGCCTATAAGGCCGGCATAATCCTTTATATACTCAAAACATAGGCCGAGAATGCCATACAAGTATCCGTATATATGATACCTGTCTACAAGCCTCTAAAAATACCTAATATCATAAAGATTGAGACGAGACCTCGCCATATCAATCAATACATGTATTAATCATACTGACCAAATAGGAAACTCCAGAGCAAATGGAGCACACCAACACCTTTCACTGAGCTGATAGCTTACTTGGAGGGCTCATAATATGTCTATCGAGACCTGCGGGCATGAAATGCAGCGTCCCCAAGCAAAGGGGCGTCAGTACAAATAATGTACCGAGTATGTAAGGAATTAAAATCAGTAAATAATAGACGTGAGAGAAACATGGAGTAAAAGATTCAACATGTATATCTGGATAATTCTGTAAATTATGAAATACTTATAGTATCGTGCATATGCGTATGAATATCATCTTGTGCATAGGTACATGTATTCATAACATCATCTAGCCTCAAAGTCCATCCCACCATATCATCTCGGCCATTGTGAATAAAATCATTAGCGTATACCAGTTGATCAAGTGGTGGTGCGTATATAACGCCATAACCTTTTCCATATCCCATATACATATATATATATATATATATATATATATACGCGTATATAATACCACATGTTCATGGGTCAGTGTCATGCATAAATGCATGAAATGAATATGAAAATACGTAAATAAAATCTCTCGGAGTCATAAGACCATTATGTCTCGGATTAATATCATGAAATAAACTTTCCCAACTTACGTATTTTTTAGACCCATGAACAGATGATAGAATAATATGATACATGGGGAATCAAAAACATAAGCATCTCTATTATTTCTCTGAACAAAGTCATTTATTGAAGTTGTGTATTTTCTCGTTTCGTTCATGTCGTATAGATCATGCCAAAAAGAAATAAGGAATAGCCTTAACATACCTGATTCAATTCTCTTGACAATTCCTCTAACACGCGTCTTTTGCGACACCCACATAACAGCGGATCGAAGTAGGGGAAAATGCATATGACATTCTTGAGAAAGATTGCACCGTACTCCCTTAGAATCGTAAAATTCTTGTTGCTATTACTTGATAGGTAATTGATCCATTAATTCAGACAACTCATACAAAGGTCCATGAGATGAAGCATCATCATCTAGCTCAAACAAAGAAGAAGAGGAAGAACAAAATTCCAACGAACTTGACTGAAGGGAATAATCATCAGAAATACCATTCTCAGTTTCCATAATAACCCACGTCTGAACATTATTCATTTGGTTAGCACCATTCTTCTCTTTCAACCCCTTTATATTTCTCCTTCTTGATAATTTATTTAAAGATGACTGAATTTGCTAAAGGAAAGGGAGAAAATGGAGAGTTAAGCAACGGAATAAAAGATAATGATTTTCTTGTTTCCTGAAGACTTGGTAATACGCTGCAATTTCTTGGCATTTCTTGATAACTTTCTTTAACCAAATGAGGTGAAGTGCCTAACTCTTTAAATTTTTCCATCTTGCACATTTAATTAAGAGTCACCTAATGGCTCTTATATGGCTGCCACGTAAGTGGTTATAAGACTTATCCAAAAGTCATCCACTTAATTCCTTAATAAATTTATTAATTCCCGCTAGTCCAATAATTAACCAATTATTCACATAATTAAGAATTATCATAAAATTTTACTCACTTTTAATAAAATTTATACATCTTACTATCATGTCCATGTGATACTTTGTATGTCACTAGTTCATAAATACGGGTATTATAACTTAGACCGTATTTTACCCCAAAATGTCAAATTTCGATGAAATTCATTTTTTTTATTCGCTCACCCTCTCACCTCCACGAATTTACTTATCACTTGTTTGAAATAGTACAATACTTATAATCTCACAATAATCTTATTCCCGAACTTATGTCAATTAACTTACGACGAAACTTTATCGTACGAAAATACGGGATGTAACATCATTCTTCCCTTTGGAACATTCACCCTCGAATGTTGACAGATGTACTTATCATTTTCATAACTTATGTCCTCTAAATACTTTAGTACATTTCTTTCCATCTAGGCAACTGTTCTGTGAATAATCCTAAGGTCAAGGGCATTTCCCCCCATTAAGCTTCTTTTTCACACCACGACTTGTGATCGGAATTCTTTCAATCTCTTAACTCTTGCTACCTTCTACCATGCAGCCCGTAGGACTTGTTCCTTGCGTGTGCTACTATGAGACTCTTCCCTTCAGATTTTAGCCAATCTTTAGGTCTCACTTTTAGAACATATACAGAGCTTGATAAGATGTCCCTCTGGGCATCTATAAGTACAATGAAGTTCTTTGCTCGGTACTTTGTAGAACTTGCGAATATTGCTACATCTTGTTTCATAGACCAGGTTATATATTCACTTGATTTTACTGCATACAGGTCGTTCATACTATACCATAACTCTTACTTCGATTTATCGTTGCGTAGGTCTGCTACCAAATTCCAGCTTACTCTTGTTGCTTATCCCATATGTATAAATCCAAGTCCTTTAATGCTCCCTCATGACTGTTCATCTTAAGAATGACAACCTAATCTCAGCTCATACTTTGTGACTTTTGTCTATCCAGTATGATTTGCCTCAATATTTATCTACAATACACCACTGATAACTTGAAACTTCTTACATAATACCTTGCCACTGGGGCTTACGTTGCATCGAGGAATATTTGAAGTGATTTCCATAATCATAGTTCATAGTATCTCGATGTGATTCACCTTATGAGGGTATTCTAATCTCATGATGTCCGTGAATTCTTTTCTCCTTCTCCCTTTTTTTCTTCTTCAAATCACTATTCAATCGAAGACCCAAACGTCATCCTTTATCTATCACAATCACACCGTTATTTCACTACCAGGGCAACATTCCATCTCTTTTAAATTCTACTAGTCTTCGACTTCTTTGAGATTATGTAGGCTGTCAGCTCTTATTGTTTTCATGCGCCTAATCCCGAGGACTTATCCACTCTCGTCATCTTCTCACTCGCTCTTTCTTATCCTTACTCTTGTCTTCCTAAACCTTGTCACTCTACCATACTTTAGCTTGCGACCGATTTCCTTATGCTTTTATGGAACATCAAGCGAGACATCACATTGTCTCTAGCTTTTCTTTTACTCTCTTAACTAGACCTCTCGATACCTAGAAACCATAGGCTAGAAAATATGCTACTGATAATGCCGCTATCATTCCTGGATACTGAATCCCCGCGCTTCTAGCCTTCTATCTTAAGTATGGACTATTCATAGCATTTTGGATTTATGTATCTCATACGTTGTTCACCTTTTCCTTGCTTACCTTAAAATCTTGCATCACATCTCCTATCTTTTTCATGACCTCCCTTTCATTCACATCCACTACTCGAAGCTCTATTATAATACTTGCACCTCATCTGCATACACAATCCGAGCTTCATAGTGACTTCTTATGGGGCTGGTACTCTTTTAACTGGTTTTATTATAGAGTCGTTATAGAATATGGTCGTTGTATTATCTCTCTTGTACTTATGATATTAAGAGTAATTCTGTAATGTCCTTAATCACGATTTTTATAATTTTTCGTGTCCAATAATTAGACTCCTGATTTACTTACTTGATGTAACTCTTTAGCTTCTTGTTCCCTCTGATTAACCTTTATGTAGGCTTAAGCTGTCTTCCAATCTGCAATTCATGGTATTTGTTATTACTTTAGCCTTTCATGGGCGTTATGGAATATCCACGATACAATCTTCTAATAATTCAATCCTTTGTCTATGTCCTGGGCTCAATTCTTTCTTTTAACTTATATCAGAGTCTTCTACATCTGTATGATTTTCAACATATATGTTGCATGGATAATATTCCGAAATCTTAAGTGTGTTCATAACGTAACTAACTCTGGATCATTGATCGAATAATTCCTTTCATTTCTTCTCAGCTTTCTTCAAATGTAAGCTATTATCTTTCTTGGTCTTTCTGTCCCCTTGTTGCGTGCATACTTAGCTTATTTGAGTTCCCACGCATGCCAGAATTTTTGTACAACTCATATGGTCTCGAATATTACTTTTTAGTTTACTCCCCGCTCATTAGCCATGGTAGGTGCCACTTTCTTTTGGAGGGCATACAATGTTGTAGTGAGACTTTTTTTTACATAACCATTTCCTCTTTAGGTCACTGTGCATAGATTGAAGCCTTCTTCCTTATTTCCTTAGTTTGTCTTTCGTTGTAGTACTTAGGGAAGACCTTCTGACTCTTGTGAGCTGCGATCTTATTACATCGTATACTTGACGGAATTTTTGATGTTCTTCCTTGCCTATAATTTTCGTAGTTACTTATTTCCAAGTCCTTGTGCTTTAGGTTTGCTCCTGAAATTAAGTTTTGGATGTCTTCCTAGTGAGACTATCTTTTATTTCCATAGCATTCATACGGTACCTTTAATTACCACGACTCCTATCTAAATATTTCTCAAGTATCACAATGTCATACCTGCGAGACTAAATTTCCCATGTTGGGGTTCACTATGTTTATCTTGCACGATCTATTGATTTGTTTGTATCCTCTTGTCTAGACATAACTAGCCTCTTCCTGAATCAACTACTAACTACTCATTGGCTCATTCTCATATTAATATTCTGCGTAATCTTTCAAGGTTCATTTACTTTATCTTAACGTACATCCCGCATTGGCTACTTATCTATCAATAACATCTCAGGAAGGAACCCTTACCTCCTCTCTTTGACGCCGTGTTTGCATAATGTTCTGGAATCGTAGCATATTTGTAGGATTCGAATAAGTACAATCTTATTCCTTTCTCATTCTTATCATATTCTTCCTTTACCATTCCATAGATACTAGAACCATTTAATTCTAACTTAATACCACATCACACCATATTACCCCCTTTAGGGGAGCGCTAAGATTTAGTGCTACGATGATCTACGTATAGATGTTTTACCCTCTCATCTTTGACATCTTTTCACATCTTCGATGATCCTTAATCTCCTCACGGTAATTCCTCTAAACCAAGGATAACAAAATTCCTCACTCGCGAGGGTGACACTTAGTGTAACTGCCACTACAGTTAAGCTTAGATTTACTCACCTTGCTTGCTTTAGGGAAGCGTCTTCCTGAATGACCATTCTTTGAATTTCTAATGAATCTTCTTCTATTGTCCACTTTATTATCGCCGAAACGAAATATGAAATTCTGATGATGCTGACTATTATCTAATCACTCAGTCCCTAATTCATGTTTAGTTTATCTTGTTCACCAGCACATGCTGATTTTTATTGTTCTGGGGTCTAACTTTTCCTTCCGGTAGTCGTGTTGGAGTCAAGAACTTATTTCTTGAAATGAGGATATGACTTTATGGCCTATACTCTTTTATTGTCTCAAGGCCTGTCACCTCTCATCTTTTCCTTCAATTGACTATAGACTCTGTAATACTGTCATCTTTTTGGTCTAGTGTTGTCATCCATGTATCATATCTTACTCATAATTCTTTATTAACTCTTTTCTTATTTCCCGCTAACATTTATGTCTATCACTTTATTCTAGAAACTTGAACAAGATATTCTTTTGCTTTTAGCTCCTCTTGCTCCATCCAGTGGCTCTTCGGGTTGCTTAATGTTCTCGCTCTACTAGAGACGCGAGCCACACTAAGGTAATATTTATCCCTTCCAGGCTTTCCGTGCCTATCTTCTGATTTTTTTTATTTTTTTTTTGTTTTCATGCTAATATTCACAACTAATTATAATATTCTAGAGTTTACCATCTGGGTGTCTTACAAGGAGATCTATTAGCACTTTTGTAATATTCTTCAGAAATGTCAACTAACACAAATAATTCATTTACCATTTTGGGTCACTCTAACCCCAGTCAGATCCTAATATCCTGTCTTTTTCTTAAACTACACATGCTAGCCCCCAATAAGGTATAACTGAGATGGGTTTGGCCAATTCTACATACATCTGTTACTGTTGAAGGTAAGTCACAATACTTATACTTTTCTACCACAGTTGAAAATACTGATAATCTTCATCAACTGGGTACCTCATACCCTTCTCATCTTGCTCATTTTACTTGTATAAATTTGTATCTATCTTTGAATCTCTCATTATTTTTAAACGTAGGGATGGATAGATATTGTTATCTTAAGGCTCCTTATCAAGAAGCTTACACGTCTTAGTACACACATGTTCTGCTGAAGATCTTACATTTATCCATCATAGGAATGATGCAGACTCGAGTTCCTCTAACTCAACTCTTCCACAACTATATCTCTTACCAACTGTCTTTTTTGGTGTATGAATTGTCGTATTATGAATAAGATAGATCTTAGAAAATTGAGTTCTTACAACTGAGCTCTACCACACGATCTAGAGTAAGAAGAAAGAGAGATAGTCCTAGATGCCCTATAGCCTCCTACTTATAAGTGTGGTGCACAACATACCCATAAACAAGACACGCCTTGTAGACTCCCTAGGAAAGAACCTGGCTCTTGTACCACTTTTGTCACGACCCAAATCGATGGGCCGCAATGGGCATCCCGTACCTTACTCAACTGAGTACCTACGTAATGTATCTTTCATATCATACTATCATAGGTAAATGAGCCAGAGAGGTTGTAGTGAGATAAGTACAATAACACATGGGAAAATACTCATCATTGGATGACCCAACATGTAATCCAAACTTATACATATGACGTACGAGCTTATAAGGCCGGCATGGTCCTTTATATACTCAAAATATAGGCCGGCAAGGCCATATAAGTATCCGTATACATGATATCTGTTTACAAACCTCTAAGAATACGTAATATCATAAAGGTTGGGATGGGACCCTGCCATACCAGTCAATACATGTACTAATCATACTGACCAAATAGGCAACTTCGGAGCAAATGGAGTGCACCAACACCTTTTGTTGAGCTGGTAGCTTACTTGGAGGGCTCATAACCTGTCTATCGGGACTTACGTGCATGAAACTCAGCGTCCCCAGGCAAAGGAACATTAGTACAAATAATGTATCGAGTATATAGAGAATGAAAATCAGTAAATAATGGACATGAGAGAAACATGGAGTAAAAGACTTAACATGTATATTTGGATAATTCTGTAAATCATGAAATACTTATAGTGTCGTGCGTATGCATATGAATATCATGTTGTGCATAGCTACATGTGTTTATAACATCATCAAGCCTCTGAGGGAATCATATCATATCATCTCGGCCACTGTTGGCAAAATCATCAACGTATACTAGCTGATCAGGTGGTGGTGCGTATATAATGCCATAACCTTTCCCATATATATATATATAACGACATCTGGTCATGGGTGTATAAATTAATGCATGAAATGCCTATGAAAATACGTTAATAAAATCTCTTCGTGCGTCATAAGACCATTATGCCTCTGATTAATATCATGAAATGAAATTTTCCAACTTATTTATTTTTGAGACTCATGAACATGTGATAAAATAATATGACAAATGGGGAATGAATCAAGAACATAAGCATCTCTAGTATTTTTATCAATAGAATCATTTATTGAAGTTGTGTATTTTCTCGTTTCGTTCATGTCGTACAGATCATGCCAAAAAGAAATAAGGAATAGCCTTAACATACCTGATTCAATTCTCTTGACAATTCCTCTAACACGCGTCTTTTGCGACATCCACGTAACGGCGGATCGAAGTAGGGGAAAATGCATATGATATTCTTGAGAAAGATTGCACCGTACTCCCTTAGAATCGCAAAATTCTTGTTGCTATTACTTGATAGGTAAATGATTCATTAATTCAGACAACTCATACAAAGGTCCACGAGATGAAGCATTATCATCTAGCTCATATGAAGA
This sequence comes from Nicotiana glauca, assembly GCA_026770625.1. NCBI lineage: Eukaryota > Viridiplantae > Streptophyta > Magnoliopsida > Solanales > Solanaceae > Nicotiana > Nicotiana glauca. The sequence continues at coordinate 25,819 of MU740768.1, forward strand.
AGAAGAAGAGGAAGAAGAAAATTTCAACGAACTTGACTGAAGGGAAAGAAGAAAATTTCAACGAACTTGACTGAAGGGAATAATTATCAGAAATACCATTTTCAGTTTCCATAATAACCCACGTCTGAACATTATTCATTTGGTTAGCACCATTCTTCTCTTTCAACCCCTTTATATTTCTCCTTCTTGATAATTTATTTAAAGATGACTGAATTTGCTAAAGGAAAGGGAGAAAATGGAGAGTTAAGCAACGGAATAAAAGATAATGATTTTCTTGTTTCCTGAAGACTTGGTAATACGTTGCAATTTCTTGGCATTTCAATATAACTTTCTTTAACCAAATAAGGTGAAGTGCCTAACTCTTTAAATTTTGCCATCTTGCACATTCAATTAAGAGTCACCTAATGGCTCTTATATGGCTGCCACTTAATTTCTTAATAAATTTATTAATCCCCGCTAGTCCAATAATTAATTAATTATCCACATAATTAAGAATTATCATAAAATGTTACTCACTTTTAATATACTTTATATATCTTATTATTGGACATGTGGTACTTTGTATGATACTAGTCCATAAATACGGGGGTGTTACCGCTTAGACCATACTTTATCCCAAAATATTAAATTTTGATGAAATTTATTTTCTTTGATTCGCTCACCCTCTCACCTACATGAATTTACTTATCACTTGTTTGAAATAGTAAAATACTTATAATCTCATTCCCAAACTTACTTCAATTAACTTATGATGAAACTTTATCGTACGAAAATGCGGGATATAACATTGAGATTCTATAATAGTTTCTGTAGAGTTTATGACTCAGTCTCACCGGATTTTGAGAAATATTGTATTGTGGTTCAGTATTGAGATTTTTATAAGACTTATCAGTTTATATCTTGTTTTTAGTCGTTACTTTGTTTCTTATTATGTTGTTTGTTAGGATTACCTAGTCTTAGAGACTAGATGCCATCATGATATCATATGGTGGAAAATTAAGGTCGTGACAGTGATAATATTGAATGTAGAGGCTCCGCTGGCTGTTGCACTAACTGTATATGACATTAACACTTGTTGCATTCTAGTATGATCATCTTTGCGTCCTATTCCATTCGAGGCCAATAGTACCTAGCCTTGACTGACTTGAGAACCAATGATTCTGCATCAGAGTGGTTTCCGCAGACCTCTTAGTGGATTTCCCTCTTCATGTAGTTTGTCTCCGAGGCCCCCAAACACCGATCTAATGGCCCTTGTAATGACCTCCTCTATAACTACCCATTAATAATACAGTAATGAGTAGCTTTGGTTTGTAGTACCCGGGATGCTTTTGGGTCCTCGAGTAATTTACCATGCCTGAGGTGTTTAATAAACTCATTCCTCTAATCCCAAATTAAGTAGTTTGAATTAACTTTGCAGTAGCCGTCCACATCTAACACCAAATGCATCAATTGGACGATCGCACCAGAATCAGATCCTTTCATCTATATGGATGAACCCAAATTAACCAATATGCCTGCCTTCTCATTTTCCTCCCTCGGAATGTGGACGATTCACCACTCTCTGAATCGTGTAAGTAACACTTGAACCTTGCTCAAGTACTGCTGTATGGGCTCCTTTTTTGTGTCAAAAATTTTGTACAGTTGGTTTAGCACCATTAAGAGTCGCACTTTATCTTGATGACCTCAGATACTAGTCCCCGAGATAGTTCAAGTCCTGCAACCAAAGCCTCAGACTCGACTTAATCGTTTGTTAATGGTACTATTCTAATGGCTTGTCTTAGAGTTTCCCCTGAAGGAATGATTAGAACTACTCCGAGACCAGAACCTTTTACGTTGGAGGCCCAATCTATAAACAAGGTCCAAACTCCTGATATCACTCCCGATACCAACACTGCTTCTTTAGCTACTAAGGGCATTAATCCCGAACTGAAATTGGCCACGAAATAGGCCAAAACTTGCGACTTGATTGTAGTCCTGGGTTTGTATTCTATGTCAAATTCACTAACTTTGACTGCCCATTTAGTCAATCTACTCGACAACTCGGGCTTGTTGAAGGACATTCCTTAAGGGAAAGGTTATCACAACGGCTATTGGATGACATTGAAAATAAGGCCTAAGCTTTCGAGAGGCAACCATGAGAGCTAAGGCCAATTTTTCTAGGTTCGGACTCCACTCTTGATATTAGTTTGCTGACGTAATAAAATAGAATATTGCATACCTTCTTCTTCACGAACCAAGACGGCTCTTACCGTTATTGCTGAGATTGCCAAATAAATTAGCAGTTTCTAACCTTCCCCCAGTTTTGACAATAACTGAGGGCTGGATAGGTACTTTTTTAGGTCTTTTTGTGCCGGTTGGCATTTTGGAGTACACACGAAGTCGTTCTTCTTTTTCAAAAGTAAAAATAAGTTGTGGCACTTCTCCAAAGAACTTGAGATTAACCTGCTTTGAGCCACAACGTACAGGTCAACCTCTGTACCTCTTTCATACTTGTTAGGTGGTCCAGGATATCCTCGATGGCTTTGATTTTGTTGGGCTTTACTTTGATCCCTCTTTGTGGGACCAAAAATCCCAAGAATTTATCGAAGCCCACCCCGAAGGCACACTTCTCCGGGTTTAGCTTCATGTTGTACTTCCTTATAATATCAAACATTTCTTGGTGATGTTTCATATGATCTCCTGCACTAAGAGACTTAACTAACATGTCATTAATATACACTTCCATCATCTTACCTATGTGGACTTCCACATCCAACGGGATACCTATCATATTTGAATGTGACTAAGAAAATCAATTGTGATGACCTGATGGGTCATTTTGAGTATCATCCCTTAATTCCATATTTCGACACCTCTGTTATCTTTGTTTGAAGTTTCTTGGGTTACGTGCATGGTCCATGTCACTATTTTCTAAGCTTTTATAAATTTGAAGACTAAGCTTGACTGTAAGTTGACTTCTTAGCTAATGGGTTCCGATTTTAATGGTGAAACTTGGAATAGGTTTGTATCACTATTTGAAACTTGTCTGCACAATTTGGTTCAATTCAAAATAGATTTGACATGGTTTGGACGCATAAATGTGATTCTAGTGTTCTTGAGTTTCACTTTGAAATATCATCCGTTTTGAGGATTGATTCATATATTTAGATATTATTTTAGTGATTTGATTGCACGAACAAGTTTTTGGAGCCCGAAGGGCTTGAGTGAGTTTCAAATCGATTTGTGAACAATTGTTCACATTTGCAGGCACAAGATGGATTGGGTAATCTCTCAGCTGTGAGGAAAATGTTCACATTTGCAAACTATCAAAGGTCGCATTTGCTACTCAATGTATTCTTGAGCCTGCTTCGCAATTGCATTGATGCTAGTCGCATTTGCGGGGGGAGGGGGGGAGGGGAACATCACATTTGCGATCATTATGTCATATTTGTGACTCCTGTGGATCTAAGGCAGAGTTTGCATTTGCTACCCTCGTCTCACATTTGCGATGTTCGCAATTGCCACATCTGTCGCTGTATAAAAGAGGGGAAATATGAGATTTAGCTCATTTCTCAACCCTAAGCACTCTAGAGGTGATTTTCCAAGAGGCTTTTCTTCCCAAATTCATTGGTAAGTGGCTTTATTCCATTTTCTTTCAATTAACCATTATATTTCGTGAGATTTAAACATCAAATTTCGGATTTTAATGGTAGAAATTAGGGATTTAGGTATAATTGGGGATTTTTATAAAATTGAGATTTAGACCTCGAATTGAGGTCAGATTTCGAAATAAATTACATAACTGGGCTCGGGGCTAAATAGATAATCGGGGTTTAGCCCGAATTTTGGGTTTTAACCAAACAGACCCGGGGTTGAATTTTGTTGACTTTTTTCAAAATGATCAAAATTGAATCTTTTTCATTTGTGGGTAGTTTCCAAAGTTTATTTTGAATCATTTGGTCAATAATTTTCTAGAACATATATACAAGGTGACGAGTGTATATGTGCCGTCATGATACTTGCTTCCATGTTTTTCGTTACTTCATGATGTTTCTCGTTTCATGCCTTAATTGCTACAATGCTTATTTGATTTCCATGCCATAATTGTTAATTATCATTTAGTTATCAGTGTATTAAATTTTCCATCTCTTTTATGATTCCATGCTGATTCCTACTTGTCGTTACTTGCTTTACTTGCATACCTAAATTGTCGTATGTCTTATTTTCCTTATAGTTTTGTGACATTTAATGCCTTCTACAATATAGTTTATGAGTTGATTAATTGGTAGACATCAATGAGTGTGTAAAGTTGAGACATCCGATTTGTTAAAGATTCTTTGATTATTATGTTATTCTTCTTTGCCTCGTACACTTACCCTTTTAATGTAGAAATTCTTGTAAATTTTGGCTGTTGAATTGCTATTGTTGATTGAAATTGTTTGGGAAGCGGGTTGCATGTTGCAACAAAAGCCAAAAGGTAATGAATTAAAATTGCAGAACAAGGATAGGTTATGATATTGACAGATGATGATATGGTGGGATCGGGTTGTGTGCCACAACAAATTGTATAAGTTGTATTTGTTTGTGACTGTTGGATTTTCCTCGGTATTTGAGATGAGTTTATATGACTTTTTATTCAGGGCTTTCTGGTAATTGGATTTCGAGTTTGTTTTTGCGAGTTAACTACTTTATTTACATTTCCTACTATTGTTGTTATTAATATTATTGCATACTAGTTATTGTAAGTGACCCGCCTTAGCCTTCTCACTACTTTATCGAGGTTAGACTTGGCACTAATAGAGTACATGGGATCGGTTGTACTTATACTACACTCTGTACTTCTTGTGCAGATATCAAAGTTGGTCCTAGTAGCGCTAAGTGAGATTTTGTTGGATCTAGGTATTAGTGGAAACTTGAGGTATAGCTGCACGGCGTCCGCAGCACCCTTCTATACCATCTTAGCTGTTTATTTTGATTCATACAATTATGTTTTTATTCACACTATTATTTGCAGTACTCTAGACGATCATGTATTTGTGACACAAGTATTAGGTTGTATTTTGATTTCGTCATTTATAGTTTATCACCTTATTTTAGACTATTCAGTTTTATCGTTGTCGTTTGAGTTATATATTGTTAAAAATAGTTAATAAGTATAGATAACATTGGCTTGCCTAGCAAGTGAAATGTTAGGTGCCATCATGGTCCTGAATGTGGGAATTTAGGATCGTGACAAGTAGGTATCAGATTACTAGATTGCCTAGATCTCACGAGTCACGAAAAAGCTTGGTAGAGTATGGAGAATCGGTACAATGACATCTGTACTTATCTTTCAAAGGCTATAAGGCTTTAGGAAAAATTCACTTCTTTCTTTCTCTATCGTACGGTTAATTTCCGTAATTTAAGTTTGAATAATTCTATTCTTGTTCTCTCGTAAATGGTGAGAACTCGTACAACATCTACAACCGAGCAGGAACCAGAGCCCCTTATTATAGCCACTACCAGGGGTAGGGGCTGGGGTAAAGGCAGAGCTCATCCTACAACACGAGCAACAGCAACACCAGTGGTGGGGCCTCAGACTGACCATATGGTGAAGGTCCAGTTCAGAACACACCATTCGGACCCGCTCAGGTCCCATAGGGATTCATAGCCACTCTCGTACTTCAAGAGGCTCTAGTTCACTTAGTTGGACTCATGGAGAGTGTGGATCAGACTGGAGCATTTTCTATGGCACCAGCCGTCTCTCATGTTAGGGGAGGAGCACAGACTCCCATCAGTCACACTCCGGAGCACATGGCTCCCTTATACCAGACTCAGGCAGCTCCAGCTCTAGATATTGGGGTATTAAGATCGTAGTTGCTACACAGCCCGGGGAGAGGCCCGTGATGTCTTCTGAGGGATTGATCAAGTTGGATAAGTTGACCAAGCTCTTCCCTATTTGTTATATAGGTGCACCCTCTGAGGACCCACAAGATTACTTAGACCCTTTCCACGAGGTATTGCGCAACATGGGTATTGTTAAGACCAATTGGGTTGACTTTGTAGTGTTCAAGATGACTGGTTCTGCCAAGAGGTGGTGGCAGGATTTTGAGCGGAGTAGACCAGATGGTTCACCTTCTCTTACTTGGGATCATTTTTTGCGGCTATTTTTAGAGAAATTTATTTCTTTCACTTCGAGAAAGGGGTACCATAGGTAGTTTGAGCACCTTTAGTAGGGTGGTATGACTGTCACCCAGTACAAGACTAGCTTTGTCGACCTGGCTCGTCATATATCTATGTTGATTCATTAGAGAGAGGGTGATGAGGTTTATTGATGGTCTTACCTTCGGCATCAGGCTTTATATGGCCAAGGAGATAGGGGATGATATTTCTTTCCAGAGGGCCGTAGAGATAGTTAGATGGATCGAGATGGTTTATGGTCAGTATAGAGGGTCGATATCTAAGAAGAGACCCGATCATTTAGGTGGTTTTAGTGGTTCCTCATCTGGATGCAGAGGTTCTTTTGGTAGAGGCAATCCTCCTAGGTCGATTCAGTCAGATCTTCAGGTAGGCCACAATGCTTCAGGTTGTCGTGGTTCTTATAGGTCACATCCTGAGCAACTAGCATTCAGTTCACCTTTAGCTCTTGTCAGTACACCACCACTTCGAAGTTACTACAACGGCTATCTAGGTCGTCAAGGTCAGTCTCAGGCTCAGCAATCGAGGGAGTTTTCTGAGTATAGGGCATAGGTTAGATTAGGAGGTATTGCCTAGATTGTCGAGTAGTAGGCCTCAGCAGGGTTTTGTGTCATCATACCGGCAACGGTTGCTCCATCGTACACACAACCAGCTAGGGGCGGGGGTCAAGTTGTTAGAGGTGGAGATCAGGCCATTACAGGTGGAGCCCAGTCAGTTAAGGGTCGCCCGAGGGGTAAAGGTTAGAGTGGTGTGGTCCAACATCATTTTTATGCATTCTCAGCTAGACCTGAGACAAAGTCATCTGACATCGTTATCACATGTAGTTTCGGTTTTCCATAAAGATGCTTCAGTTCTATTTGATTTGGGCTCTACTTATTCCTATGTATCATCCTATTTTTTTTCATATCTGATTTTGCCTCGTGATTCTTTGAGTGCCTCGTATATGTGTCTATGCCTGTGGGAGATTCTATTATTGTAAATTATCTTTGTCGCTCGTGTGTGGATTTTATCGAAAGCCTTGAGACTAGTGTAGACCTCCTACTTCTTAATATGGTGGACTTTGATGTTATTTTGGGCATGGATTGGTTATCACCTTATCATGCTATATTAGTTTGACATGCCAAGACGATGACCTTATCCATGATGGGGTTGCTCGATTAGAGTGGAGGGGGAATCCTAGCCATTCTACTAGCAAAGTTATTTCTTATGTGAAGGCTTGGCATATGGTCGAGAAAGGATGTCTAGCATATTTGGCCTATGTTCGTGATTTTAGCGCGGAGGTTCACTAATGGATTCAATACCTGTTCTGCATGAATTTCCAGAGGTGTTTCCTACAAATATATCGGGGTGCCACGAGTAGAGTATTGATTTTTTTATTGACTTGGCTCCCGACACTCATCCCATTTCTATTCCACTATACCGTATGGCACCATCTAAGTTGAAGGAACTGAATGAGTAGTTGCAGGAATTAATCGATAAAGTATTTATTAGAACTAGTGTCTTGCCTTGGGGTGCGCATGTGTTGTTCGTGACGAAGAAGGATGGTTAAATGAGGATGTGTATAGATTATCAGCAGTTGAACAAAGTCACCATCAAGAACAAGTATTCCTTGACGAGGATTGATTACTTATTTGATCAGCTTTAGGGTGCCAAAGTGTTTTTGAAGATTGATTTGCTATGTGGCTACAATCAGTTAAAGATTAAGGCATCAGATGTCCCTAAGACAGCTTTCCAGACTCGCTACGGAATTATGAGTTCCTAGTGATATCATTTGTCTTGAAAAATGCCCTAGCAGCATTTATGCTTTTGATGAATTGGGTATTTAAGCCCTGCTTGGATTCTTTTGTGATCATATTCATTGATGATATCTTGATCTATTCCCACAGTCGAGAGGAGCAGGAGCAACATCTTTGGATTGTACTTCAGACCCTCAGATAGTCAGTTGTATGCCAAGTTTTCAAAGTGTGAGTTTTGGTTAGACTTTGTTTCCTTTTTTGGACATGTTGTATCTGTAGAGGGCATTAAAGTGGATCTTAGAAAGATTGAGGCAGTTTAGAAATGGCCTAGACCTACTCCATCTATAAAGTTTTCGAGCTTCCTAAGTTTGGTGGGTTATTATTGCCGGTTTTTGGAGGGGTTTTCTCCATAAAAGCCCCATTGACTAGATTGACCTAGAAGGGTGCCCCATTCAGGTGGTTGGAGTGTGAGTTAAGCTTTTAGAAGCTCAAGACTCCATTGACTACAAATTCAATGTTGGTGTTGCCCACATGTTCAGGATCCTACATGGTGTTTTGTGATGCATCACGTATTAGGCTCGGCATAGTATTGATGCAGTATGGTAGGGTGATTGCATAAGGATCGCGATAGTTGAAAGTTCACGAGAAGAATTATCCTGTTCATGACTTAGAGTTGGCGGCCATTGTTCATGCATTGAAGATTTGGAGGCATAACCTCTACAGTGTGTCGTGTGAGGTATTCATAGATCATCAGAGTCTACAATATTTGTTCAAGTAGAAGGATCATAACTTGAGGTAACGGATGTGGTTAGAGCTATTAAAAGACTGTGATATTACTATTTTGTATCATCCCGGGACGACCAATATGGTGGACGATGCCTTGAGTAGAAAGTTTGTGTGTATGGGTAGCCTTGAATATATTCTAGTTGGTGAAAGACCTCTAACATAAGATGTTCAGGGCTTGGCCAATCAGTTCGTGAGGTTATATGTTTTAGAGCCTAGTTGGGTTCTTGCTTGCACTGTTTGTCGGTCTTCTTTGTATGAGCACATCAGAGATTTCTAGTATGACGACCCCCATTTGCTTTTCCTTATGGACACGGTGCAACACGGTGATTCCAAGGAGGTCTCTATTGGGGATGATGGGGTGTTGCAGATGGAGGGTCGAATTTGTATGCCTAATGTGGATGGTCTTTGTCAGTTGATTTTTCAGGAGGCCCACAGTTCACGGTATTCCATTTATCTAGGTGCCGCCACGATGTATAATGATTTGAGGCAGCATTATTTGTGGAGAATAATGAAGAAATACATAGTTGCGCATATAGCTCGGTATTTGAATTTTCAGTAGGTAAAGTACATTCATCAAAGGCCTAGTGGTCTGCTTCAGAGGCTTGAGAATCCTGAGTGAAAGTGGGAGTGTATTATCATGGACTTCGTTGTTGGACTCCCACGGACTCAGAAGAAATTTGATGCGGTATGGGTGATTATAGACAAGTTGACAAAGTCGGCACATTTCATTCTGGTGGTAAGTTCCTATTCTTTAGAGCGGTTGGTTGAGATCTTTATCTGCAAGATTATTAATTTGCACGGTGTACCGATGCCCATTATTTCTGACTGGGGCACATAGTTCACATTGTATTTCTATAGGGCCGTACAATGCGAGTTAGGCACGCGGGTTGAGTTGAGTACATCATTTCACCTCCAAATAGATAGGCAGTCTGAGCGCACCATTCAAATATTAGAGGATATGCTTCGAGCCCGTATTATGGATTTTAGAGGTTCTTGAGATCAATTCTTTCCGCTTGCGGAGTTTGCCTACAATAATAACTACTAGTTGAGTATTCATATAGATCCCTATACGGAACTATATGGAAGGCGGTGTCGTTCACCAGTTGGTTGGTTTGAGTTAGGAAAGGCTCGGTTGTTTGGTACCAATTTGGTTGAGGATGCCTTGGAAAAGGTCAGAATGATTCAGAATCGACTTCACACAACTCATTTTAGGCAGAAGAGTTATGACGATCGTAGAGTTCGTGATGTTGCATTTATGGTTGGAGAGAGAGTTTTACTTTGGCACCCCTGTAGGGTGTGATGAAGTTCGGAAAGAAGGGCAATTTAAGCCCTAGGTAGTTGAGTTTTGCCTTATGTCATAACTTTGTGAGAATAGTTTGGCAGGGATACTATTTTGCTTTTGCGTTATATCATCCTTGTATTTTCATGTTGTTTCTATCTTTCATATATATATATATATATATATATATATTATTTCTGTGGTATTACTAATATTGCCTTCTTTGTCTTTTTGTCTTCTTGAGCCGAGGGTCTTTCGGAAACAGCCTCTCTACTCCTTCGAGGTAGAGGTAGGGTCTGCGTACACACTACCCTCCCCAGACCCCACTAGTGGGATTTTACTGGATCGTTGTTGTTGTTGTTGAGATCTTTGAGAGGATTGGTGAGGTGGCCTACAAGCTTGCATTGCCACCTAGCTATCAACAGTCCACCCGGTGTTCCATGTGTCCATGCTCAGGAAGTATCACGGTGATCTATCCTACGTATTAGATTTCAGCTCAGTCTAATTGGACTAGGATTTGATTTATGAGAAGGAGCCTGTGGACAATCTAGCCCGGCTAGTCCGGAAGTTGAGGTCTAAGAGTTATCCTTCAGTTAGCGTGCAGTGGAGAGGTCAGCCAATCGAGAAAGCTACGTGGGAGTCTGAGTCCAATATATGGAGTAGATACCCATACATTTGCACTAGTCCAGGTACCTTTCTATGTCTGTTCGAGGATGAACGTTTGATGTAGCTGGAGAATGTGATGATCTGACAGGTCATTTTGAGTATTAGCCCTTAGTTCTGTGTTCCAAGACCTCTGTTAGCTTTGTTTGATGTTTCATGGGTTACGTGCATGGTCCATGTCACTATTTCAAAAGCTTTATGCAAAACAATTGAAGAAAACATGAAATTTGGCTTTAAAAACAACTTGAGTTGACCACGGTCAACATTTTGTGAAAACGACCTTGAATCATTGTTTTGATGATTTCGGTAGGTCCTTATCGTGACTTTGAACTTTGACATTTGCCCGGAATTGAAATTTGAGGTCCCTAAATTGATTAGACTCATTTATCGAAAACTAACATTTTTGAAAGTTGAAAAAATTACTAAGTTTGACCGTAAGTTGACTTCTTAGCTAATGGGTTCGTATTTTGATGTTAAAAATTGGAATAGGTCTATATATTTGTTTGAAACTTGTCTGCAAAATTTTTTTTAATTCGGAATTTATTTTGGTGATTTGGTTATGCGAGCAAGTTCGTATGATATTATTAAACTTATGTGCATGTTTGGTTTGGAGCCCAAGGGGCTTGGATGAGTTTCAGACATATTTCTGATGAGTTTGGTAAGTGTGAAGATAGCCGGTGCACTTTGTTGCCAGTGTTCTGCTGCGGATCTCGCATTTGCGAGGTCTGGCTCATAATTTCGAACCTCGCTTTTGATAACAAGTGTTTGAATTTGCGAGCATGAGCTGGACTAGGTAACCTCGCAATTGGGAGGAAGATGTTCGCATTTGCGAACTATCAGAGGTCGCATTTGTGATCTCAGTTTTACATCCGTAATCTCAGAGTCACATTTGCGACTCAGTTATTCTTAAGCCTGCTTCGCAATTGCGAAGATGCTGGTCGTATATGGTGGGGGGGGGGGGTTCTTTGCATTTGCGATCTTTATGTTTCATTTGCAACTCTTATGGCTCTAAGGTAGGGTTCACATTTGCGACCCTTGTCTCACATTTGCGATGCTCGCAATTGCAAACAAGACTTCGCAAATGCGACGTCTGCAGCTGGGTAAAAGAGGGGAAAATGGGACTTAGCTCATTTCTCACCATTTCTCAATCCTAAACACTCTAGTGACGATTTTTCAAGAGGCATTTCTTCCCAAATTCATTGGTAAGTGACTTTAATCTATTTTTTTCAATTACCCATTACATTTCATGAGATTTCAACATCAAATTTAGGATTTTCATGGTAGAAATTAGGGATTTGGGTAGAATTGGGGATTTTTGTAAAATTGAGATTTAGACCTCGAATTGAGGTCGGATTTTGAAACAAATCATATAACCGGGCTCGAGGGTCAATGGGTAGTCGGTTTTTCTCTTGGGTTTTGACGAAGCGGGCACAGGGGTAACTTTTGTTGACTTTTTAAAAAATGATCAAAATTTAACCTCTTTCATTTGTGGGTAGTTTATAAAGCTTATTTTGAATCATTCGGTCAATAATTTGCTATATTTGGTTGGTTTGGAGGCTTGTTCAAAAGGCAAGTCCATGGTTGTTTGATTGCTTGAGTTGCGGGGTGAGGTAAGTGTTAGGTCTAATCTTGATTTGACGGAATTAGGGAACCTTGAATTACACGTTATATGAATTAAGTGGGAAACAACGTCTATGCAAGGTGACGAGTGTATATGCACCATCATAATACTTGCTTCCATGTTTTTCTTTACTTTATGATGTTTCTCGTTTCATGCCTTAATTGCTACAATGCTTATTTGATTTTCATGCCATAATTCTTAATTATAAATTAGTTATCATTGTATTAAATTGCCCATCCCTTTCACTATTCCATGCTTATTCCTACTTGTCGTTGCTTGCTTTACTTGCATACCTAAATTGTTATATGTCTTATTCGCCTTATAGTTTTGCGACATATAATGCCTTCTATAACGTAGTTTATGAGTTGATTAATTGGTAAACATCAATGAGTGTGTAAAATTGAGACATCCGAGTTGTTAGATATTCTTTGATTATTATATGATTCTTCTTTACCTTGTACACTTACCTTTTTGATGTAGAAATTCTTGTAAATTTTGGTTGCTGAATTGTTGCTATTGATTGAAATTGTTTGGGGAGAGGGTTGCACGCCGCAATGAAAATTGAAAGGTAATAAATTAAAATTGAGTAATAAGGATGGATTATGAGATTGACAGATGATGATATGGTGGGATTGAGTTGCGTTCCACAACGGATTGTATAAATGGTTTGTTTGTGACTGTTGGATTTGCCTCCGTATTTGAGATGAGTTTATAAGACTTGTTATTCTGGGCTTTCTGATAACTGTATTTCGAGTTTGTTTTTGCAAGTTAATTGCTTTATTTCTATTTTCTTCTAGTCTTGTTGTTATTATTATTGCGTACAAGTTATAGTAAGTGACTTACCTTAGTTTCGTCACTACTTTGCCGATGTTAGGCTTGATACTAATAGAGTACACGTGATCAATTGTACTCATTCTACACTCTACACCTCTTGGCAGATATGGGATTTGGTCGCAGTAGTGCTAAGTAAGATTTGCTCGAATCTAGCTATTAGTGGAGACTTGAATATAGTTGCAGGACGTCCGCAGTCATGAATTCCCCTTCTATACCATCTTAGTTGTTTATTTTGATTCAGACTATTATGTTTTTATTCAGACTATTATTTGTATACTTTAGACGCTCATGTATTCGTGACACTAGTACTGGGATTTTATCTGGATTTCATCATTTATTAGTTTATCACCTTAATTTCATACTATTCAGTTTATCGTTGTTATTTGATTTGTATTGTTAAAAATGGTTAATAATTACGTCTAACGTTGGCTTGCCTAGCAAATAAAATATTAGGCGACATCACGATCCCGAAGGTGAGAATTCCAGGTCGTGACAACAATCAATATTAGATTTAAGAAAATCTATAAGTTCAAACTTGAGTTCAGGATTCAAATACGTTTCCAAATGGAACTTCCTTTCCAAAATTTCTTCGAACAAAGCCACTTGTTTGAGCTCTTCTGCAGTCAATTTGGTCGCATTCGTCTCCTTCGACACCTGAAAAGATATCGGTACCTGATATAATTTCAATGACATTCAAATCCACTACTAAACAGTAAGAGGACACGGTCACATGCAATATAATATACCTACCTATTAGTCGGGTCGAATCCTGCAGAGAACAATATATAGGCGATTAGGCAATGTAAAAGAATTATCGCATTATGCTACGCCAAACACTTAAAGGGGTTTTGAGAAAATATTTATGTCTAAATTCATAAATTTAAACTAACCTAAAAAGCGAGTAAAATGATCAATGACTACAAGCATGGATACATTGGGAATTACACTCAAGTAACGATATAATGCATTTCACGATTTTTCAAATATGGGTGAGTTCATGTTAATGAGCCTCTGATATTAATTCTATATTAGCTTCTTACGAAAACTAACAAGGCTTCCTAATTGAATTGTCCCTAAAATAATTAAGAGATTTAAGAATACCCGATGTGGCTACAAGTAGTTCAATTCTATCTCTAAGTAGAATCCATAAAACGAGGGTTAACGCCTCGAGTTCTTGTTAATTAATCTTTTCGAACCCCTAATTATCTTTTTCAAGATTAATTAAAAATAATGGACGAGTCCTAAGGTTATCTAATCCCTTTGAAACATTAAAGAACAAGAAAAATTAAAGAAACAATTAACTCAAATTATAATTAATAAAAATCATTCAATATATAAGTACAACAAGATATTTAATCTGAAATTTAATCATGAATATTCCCATAAACAAGATTCAAGTAATAAAATAAATACAATACAGTTAAATATTCAATACAAATCAAGGAAATGAAGAAATGAGCAAAGACTTATAAGAAATCCTCAACCAAAATCTTTAAGACCCAAGCGCGTGTGCAAGAACCCTAGCTCCCAAACTTGTGTTATTTAGTCAAGAGACTGAAAAAAGCCAAAGATCTATTTCCAATAAGCTAGGTCGTTTAATTGTAGGTTTGGAATGGAGAAAATGTGAATTGGAAATTCTGCCCAAGTCTGAAGCCTGTTGACCGCACCTACGGAAAGTACACCATAGGTATGGTTCCACAGAAGCAGATAACCACTCGCAGATGTGAGTCTTGTGAAATTGGACTACTCTATAAAAGCAGACATGTCTCCGCAAAAGCGTTTGCAAAAGTGGACATCTACCGTAGAAGTGGATTTTTAGTCGCAGGTGCGCTTCTAGTGCAATTTCTCTTGTTCCGCAGATGCGGCCTTTTTCTCGCAGGTGCAGGCCGACAGAAGCGGGCACTCTTCCGCATATGCGGAATCACTGAGGGAATTTTGCACTTCTTCCACTCTTTTTTGCTCAATTCCACTTCAATTGACTTCAATTCTCTTCATAACTACTTTCACTTGAAAATCTAGCAATACACACAACAAATAACCTCACATTCTAATTAAAGAATACAAAAACTAAAGTAATGAGACTAAAATGAGTGGTAAAATCACCATTCATCAACACCTCCAACTTAAAGCTTTTGTTTTTTCTCAAGAAAATCGAAACCAAAAACTCAATGAGGTTTTACCATTTAAAGCTCAATTAACATCGCTATTAGTTCCAAATCATATTGTCCAATTAAGCACAATATTTATTGATTTGGTTGGTACTAATAAATAGCCTCAAGCATGTGAACTTCACCAAAATAACTCCCTCATTTAAAACTCAATCTCAAGAATGCAATGGAGTATCAAAATAATTAGATGACAATAACCAAACCTCGAGAAGTGACTCAAAAGCACTAATCTACTACATATATGTTGATACCTAATTTTTTCCCAAAATATTTTATAATTGCGTATATACCTTCAAAATCATGCATTAATAGCAATTGGTATTTTTCCATAATTTTTCCATATTTTGCTAATTTATTTTAAATTTATCCAATATTTTATTTCTAATAATCAATTACAAAATCACATCACAAATGATTTCAAAAGCATTTCTCGATTTAATGTATTATTTTTTATCCTATTAAGACCAAATTATTTAACAATTAGCCAAATTGGCACTCTTTGGCCATAATTGCAATAACCTTGCAATTATAGCCTAATCATATATTTTATACTATTTTATCCAATAATTAGGCGTTTGCATTTTTTAATACTTATTAATCATTTTAATTTAATTTACTAAGCATCAATTTTATTTTTTACAATTATCAACTATTTTATAAATTATTTTAGTTAATTTTAATTGGGTATTTAATAGTTAGCCAGTCTCTATTTAAATTCTAGCCTAAATCCAACCGGACCCCTAACCCAATTTAATAACCCACAAACCCAATCCCAATGCACCATACTACCCGACCCAATCCCTGGTCCAATCTAGACCGTTGATCAATTCTAATCAACGATCGAGATCCCCTGTTTCCATAATTAATCCCAAACTATCCCCCAAACCCTTTCATTCTTACCAAAACAGCCGCCCTAAAATCTCTAATCCTCTCCGTCTCTCTGAGCTAGCCCTAACCCTAAAATGTCGTCACCAGTGTGAACTCCTCCTATGATGGTTTTATGTCTTCTCCGACCGGACCTGGTCTTCTACACGCCATGGCTCTTCGATTTCTTGGATCCTTGAGATCTTCTCAAGGGAACCCCAACTAGTTCCGATTTGAAACTTTGTTTATCAGCCTGTCTTAGGCTATTTTCCGTTTGTGAGTAAGAACTTCTTTTTGTTTTATTACGGATCTATGGGTCCTTGACCTATTCTCTCATTTCTACTACTTTTCTGAAAACCCTAGCTCGATACTATCGATTCTTCTTAGATCTTTACATATCTGAGATGATTCGAATGTTATTAAGTGATTTCTCTCAAAAAAATATTTGTTTAAATTGATTATTCCGATTTTTCCTAAACGAGGGTTCATCCCAAGTTGTTTTTCAAAGGTTTTTCTGACTTCTAAGTGTTTGATTAATTATCCTTTCGTCTTCATCACTGATTTGTGCAAGAATATGAAACCTTAGTTGATTCTATGTGGTTCCTTCGATCTTTGCTTAGATTTTGGATATTTTTGTGGTACCAGTCATGTTAGTTTACTCTATCTTTTGGACTTAAATATTTTTCCTTGTTAAATCCAGTATTTTGTGATTTTGCCCTAATTAATCTTTGTTAGAGGTCGAACCTGCTTTTCCGGCTAAGTTCTATATTTCTGTAAGGTCTTACTTAGTGTTATCTCTATTTTATGGAATTTGAGTAATTATTTTGGGAAATCACTATTCTTTTGAAGGTTTTGATGATTACTTTACTCTATTAAGATTCGTGTGCATATATTTTATTTATTTCCCTGTTTATGACTTTAATTGGTCATCTCTGCCTTAATTGATTGCCCGTATAATTTTAGGGTTCTTACTGATTCCTTATCTGGTATGATTTGGACTCCTTACATTAATTAAACACATATTGTTACCATTAATCAATTACCCCTAATTAAAGGGGTTTATTCCGAACCCCTTTATGTGATTTGATTCTGTATTTCTGTGATTGTCCCTAATTGACTGGCTTCTGATTCTTTTGCCTTATTGGTTCTACTCCTAAAGTGTTATATATACACTCTTGTTTTACCTCTAAACACAAGAAAAATAGTTCAGAATACACACACACTCAAACTCTCTCTTCTTTCTCTGCTACTTGTGCTAACTGCTTGTCAAGCCGGCTGAAAGCCAAGGCTAGACTGTGGAACTCTACTTGCTTTACTTTCTGAGCTTTGCTTCCTTAACTAGTCTGTTCCTAGTTCATTTCTAAAACTCAACTCTATGTGCTCCATGTCTGTTAATCCATATCTCCTTCTGCACTAATTTAATGGCTTTTGTATTTAATTGCCCTTCTTGTTTACTGCTTTACTCAGTATGCTTAAGCTTTGCCCTCTCTTGTTCAAGTTTGTAATCAGCATGTCTGGGTCTCACTTGTCTTGTATGATACTTGGCCAGCATGTTTGCTTGAGTTCTTGTTTATTTCCCTCAACTAGTATGCTCATGTTAGTATCATATACTCCTAATGTACTTGATTAACTCTAAGTGACATGACTAATTCTGTGTAATAGACCCTTGTCCTCAGCATGACTACTCTCATACCATGTCTCTATGTCTTACTGCCTATTACTATTCTAATTTTGAGCATGATTCCCTTGTCCCTTGCTTACTTTGAAGTAGTAGTTTTGGGTTTTGGATGTCAATCAGTTCCTACTTGTTCTTTATACTTGCTGGTCTATATACTTCTCCTCTTATCCATGTTTATGTGTTTCTGATTTGAGGTCTCTAGGTCCCCAACCCCCTGACCCTTGTCTATAAAGCTGTTTGTCTTCACTTAGAATCAGGTAATAAATGGCTCTGAATCTGGGCACTCTAAGTTTTTTTTGTGATTATGTGTTTTCTCAGAATTGCTTCCAAAACTATTTTCACTCTTAGCATTTTTTCGAAAACTGTGCCTATTCCTGAAAACCTTTTTCACTCCTAAAAGTTTTACCTCAAAACTGTTTTGCTAAGTTCTTCAAAACTATGTCAAGCACTCT
Organism: Nicotiana glauca; assembly: GCA_026770625.1. Taxonomy (NCBI): domain Eukaryota; kingdom Viridiplantae; phylum Streptophyta; class Magnoliopsida; order Solanales; family Solanaceae; genus Nicotiana; species Nicotiana glauca. Next base: position 44,056 of record MU740768.1, read on the forward strand.
CACTCTACTTTTAGACCACTAAATTCTGCCCCTTTTGTATGAGTCTTGCCTTGGGACTCTTGAGCTCCCTCTGAACTTGGACACACAAAAGTTGGCCTTTCCACACTGCACTTACTCTATCTTGGCTATGAAATCTGGGTGTGAGCATTGCCCAGGATCCCTTCCGGTCCTTAGGGAACTCTAACACACCCAGATATGAGGAAAAGCTATGAAAAAATCTTGGCATTTGAGGTGATTTATTACATAAGTCAGAGAGGAAGTCCTAATCAGGTGCTGGAAATCTGGGTCTATTTTCAGGCTCTCTATAGTGTAACTTCTTATTTTCTTTTCTACTTATGTAATTCATTTCAATGTTGTTCTGTAATAATCTGTTGCAAATGAGTATTGGGGTTGGCTGGTAAAAAGGGGAGGGTAGTTATATATGCTATCAACATCAATGAGTAGAAACTATGTCTTAAGTTTATATTTCCTATATGTGCATTAGAATCCTTGTATAAGATCAACCCATTCAAAGCATGTCATGCATAGTATACCATGTTCTTTGTTCACTATTTTAGCATCTCATTTGACATCATTTTACCACTTAGAAATCCTGTTTTAGGCTAAATAACAACATCAACGTAAAATTGTTGCTCCTGCACATCTTGAAATCATGCTGTAACTTTTGGGCATTTAGAAATCATGCTTTAAGAATTCTGCACATCATTCTGCATTTTTCGTATGTGCATGTTAGATACGCTATTTTAGGATCTTGTTCACACTCGCTCAGTCACACCTAGTTAAATTACTGATGCATGAAAAAGGATATAAAATAGTCTCATGTTTGATTATCTTGTCTAAGTGAAACTGGTCACAATCCCTGCATGTTTTTGCAACATTTAGAATAACATGCTTTAGGTAAGATAACTTCCAAACTATTTTAATAATTCTGGTAACTTCTGTATATTATTTTACGCTTAAGAAAGTCTTAGGTTATCAACTTAAAATAAAATCAAAACCGTATTTGTGATTAATGTTTAACTGTCAACATGTTAAAATTAGTAGGCAAGCTTGATTAGAACTTCTTCTCTGATTTATATAATAAATCTGACTCCGCTGTTATCACTTAGATACCATGTTTAGGATCTGAATCTAGACCTTAATTGTATATGAGTCATGATGCTTATGTGTAATGTGTGTGGAGGTATATCTGAGCCTTTCATTTGTCTTTCATGCTCCCCTTAATTGAAGTCCTACTTGTTTTTTATATGTCGCTTTAGTATTTTACCTTTAAACTTGAGGGTCTACCTAGAACCCCCTTCTAATAGGATAGGAGTCCTAAATTCCTCCGGTACTATTATGAATGGACGGGTAACAACATACAATACGGGTCGAGACCAACCCTCACTTTAATTACCTTCGCGGGGCGGGAAAGGGTAGATATAGATATGATGACCGGTGCATTAATACCACGTGTAGCCCCTCTTTGAGGAGATGTGATCCATATCATAAACAAACATAGAATACCCCCCGTACATTTCCAAATATGCTTAGATTGTAATTATTTTCAAATCTTCCTTTTTCATTACTTGCTTTTTAAACACCTATGTATTTAAACTTAAATCTCCTACTATCTGAGTCATACTTGTTTATTTGCTAATTGTACAAATTCACAAAAAACTGTTTTGACCGGGAATCACACTAGTGGATCCCGAGGGGTGCCTAATACCTCCCCCTTATGATAATTTCAAGCTCTTACCCTGTCTCTAGTTACCATACGTAGCTATAAATGAACCCTATAGGTGCCCTAACACACCTTAAATAGTTAGGTGGCGACTCTTCAAAAATACGAACCCCCTTTCCAAAAGAAAAGAGTTGTCCCAACTAAAATATCATAAACCCGATTTCGCGAGAAAAAGGGGGCGCAACAGCATGCCCATGTTATTCAATTTGAAATTTATCAATATCACCAATCCATCATAATATATGTGCTATCACAAGAAATAATAACATAAAATCATCATATTTACAACAACAACACAAGGAACAAATGCACAAAGACACCCACTCTCAACAAATAACTTCAAGTGTTACAAATATCATGCCATAAACTTGCCCTTATTTTAATTCATCGCCAATTCAATAACATTCAGTTGGAGATCCCATAAGAACTTTTTAAGCTTGTAATGTAGGTTTAGGGAAGGGTAGAATAAGCATTTGGGATACAAGTGACTACACCTTCCTTGAACAGTACTCACGTTTGTCTTTCTTTTTGCACTTTACTTCTTTTTAAACCATATAGCCCTTACTGACCTCTAGTTATCAACATAGAACCACATTAAATTACATCTTCACCTTTTCCCAATTAATACCAACACCCCCAACATATTCTTTTAGCCTCATTCTTAATTGAAGGAGAGACGGGTTCAATAGAGGGAATTATTTCACAAAAGGATAGAGGTTTGTAATGTAGAAGACAAATAAAAGGTTAAAGGCTCAAATGAGATTATTAGTAATAATATTTATACAATGGTAGGTTCAAAAGGCTAAAGAGGCTTTTTCAAAGAAAACAAATAATGCCTAAGGTCATCCCTCCAATCAAACATAATTAATAATAGCATTGAAAGATCAACCGGGCAAGTTCTAGATGACAAAAGTAAGCACACGAATTATTTTAACAAAAAGTAACACACATGGCACATGAACTAATCAAGACGGATTAATTTTATTTATTAATAAGAATAATTAAAGCAATACTATGCCAACTAGTGGGCAAAAAGTCATAAAATGAGCCAAACAGTTATCACAAAAAAATTTCTCTCCCGGGTAACTTCCTTTTTTTAATTTATAACCATAATTCATAGGGGTATTCTTAATTCATGGATCACCTAAAAGAGACTAATTTTATTAGTACTAAATAATTCAAAATTCTCCACATAAATAAACTAGACTAATTCCCTTAAGAAATTTGTCACGCTATCCATCATAGGGAAAAGTCATACGGTTCAACACAAGAATGTTCCTTGGAAAATAACCATAGCATAAATAAATCCCAAGAAGATTTATTGAAAATTATATTACTACTAAAGAAATAAAAATAATATAAAGTAAAATCTACTAACAAAAATAAAATAAAATAAAATAACAAAAACGACTAATACTATTGGAAATAAAAATAAAAATAACATAAACCAAAAACTACTAAAGGAATAAAAATAAAATAACTAAAAACTGGTAAAGAAAATAAAATAACAAACACGACTAACCTGCAAATACATCACCAATCGCAAATTATGCCCGACAAAGGCACTTGATAAACAACCGTAAAATAAGTTGGGCAAGGGAAAACAATATTCGTACAAAAGCATAAGCCCGGCAAAGTCACAAGTCAAGCATAGATATACAAATAAATTATAGGCCCTAAATCCATTCCAATTAAAATATTGTAGTTTTCTCACTAAACAATATCAGAATAAAGTAAGAGTAGTTTGAGTGTCTCCCTGAGGTTTAAATCAGACTAGCAGACTGCGAGAAAAGGCTCATCACTGCCATGTAGAGCTCTCGGATTCATCATCACTAGTATCATCATCATTAACATCAACATCAACATCATCTGATAAGGAAGAATAACTCTTCACTATCATCTTTGTCTTCAATTGGTATCTTCCTGTCTATTTGAAGATAGCCTTAATGCCTCTCCACATCTTTACCATGAGCTCGCCTTTCTTATTGTTTTTATCTCTCTCCTTCTGGAAGTTTTCCTGGAGATCAACATGAGCCCTGACCATATTGCCATATGCTGCCTAAAGCCTGCTAACTTAAGTTGCTAACTTCTCATGAGACTCCAAACTGCTTTTTTTAGGCCTCCAGGTATGTCTTCATCTCTTCTTTATAAAGTACTCAGGCATAGACTGGGAGTTTGAGGTTTCACTCGGGATCTATGACACTAATAAACTATGGAATACCGACCAGGTCATTACAATCAAACCATAAATACTCCTAAGATGTAATCACGCGATGTACCATATCGCTCATATGCATATAGCAATACCTTCCGACCATAATAGCTTCTTATTACCCAACCTGATATCGTTAATATACCTAAATTGAACCTGATAATTTCTACTTTTGTGATGTAATTTCCTGATTTGATCTATATTAGCACATTTGCACATGAATACACTTTAGCATGTCACTTATACCAGTTCAAGAGAATTAAATTTGATATTCATTTATCATGTACATGTAGTCTTGTATATCTGCTTCTTATGTGATATGAGTTGGACTGGTAGCATGGGAATTATCAGAACTTGAATTGGTCGTGTGGTTGTGATTATTAGCACATGAATATGCCATACGGTTGTGATTATTAGCACATGAATACGCCATGCGGTTGTGATTATTAGCACGTAAATACACCGTGCAGTGGGCCTGGTTGACTTTTTAGGTTGACTTTCCCATTTTGATTAAAGACCTTAGCTTAATTGTGCGGGATTGTTTCCTATGGCTTTTATTGATGATATTAAGATGCTTTGGCTAGATTCGAATTGCTCGGATGCTAATTCATGTGGCAAGGGCTTTTTAGAGTATTGATTTACGTGTATTGAGTTAAGTAATATATCTAAACTTGAATTTGAGGGTATTTAACCATGGGGACTATGTTATATGAGAGGTATTGGGGTAAGGTACACGCTAGGTGACAGATGTATGTGCGTGCACCGAAATATTCATGACAAGAAGTGGTATTTAGACTATGATGAGATTTGTTTGCTATCATGCCTCGTTATATCCTTGTTTTCTAAACCTATATGATTATTTGAGTTTTGATTCATGTTAGTAATCATGTCTAGGATATGTGCTAATTTAAAACCTGATAGGGCTATTCTTGTTGTTTTTGAGCTATTTGCCTTAGTAGTATACATACTCTCAGTCATGATGCTATATTCGTGTGTGATATCTCTATCTCAATACTTTCTTATTTGATACCTCACATGTTGTTAATTCTCCATATGTGTAACACTACTTAATTCAGTACTGTGAGATATAGTAAACTGAGATGTTAGTGGTTAATAACTGAGCTTGGTCCATATAGCTGAGTTGGTATTGATTTTAGGTGACGCGTGCGCGAGGCTCATATTGGGCTAAGTATTATATATTTGGGGCGACATGTGCACCAGGTCTCACTATTGGTCTATATGATTATGATTAGATCTTGGGCATGTTCTGCCCCTCCGGAGTCTGACATGACAGTTGTGGGTACAGGCACAATGTTACATATACGTGCTTTGATAATAGGCATTTATGCTAGGAACGCTTACAGTGCTAAGTGTTTATGTGTGGTTATTCTTGATGGTTTCACTGTGATATTGTAGATTTGACATGTAGACATAGAGATGTAATTTTCTCATACTAGATGGTAAATAAAATGTTTTCTTCGCATTAGAAAGCATGTCCAAATTCCTGAAATGTGAATAAGCTGAACATGATATCATTGAGTTATTTACTTATACTATTTTTCCATATCGTGAGCTGTTATTGGTTATTGATATTAAACTCTTACTATTTCTTCTGAAATATGGGGTCAGTTTTACACAAAAGCTTCACCCAAACTAGTGCGTACCGTATGTTCGATGAAATGCCTCAAAGGCATGTAATGTCCCAAATGGAGCTCGAGTCTCCGGAATTGATACACTAGTAGGTTCTAAGCATCCCAAACATAAACGTTAAGTGTGGGGTGGCTCACTGGAGTCAGGGTGAAGGTTTAAGTATGGCACTTACATTGTTCTCCTTCATGAACTAGTTGTCTTGTCTCTTCATTATTGGTTAATTTCAAGACGTGAAGTCTGAGTAGCCTCGACTTACTTGACAACAATATGCTAATCTCTTAAGTGTGGGGTCGTACGACCATGTTTCAAATTGATTCAATGCCCTATAAAGTTGACTAACATCCACTTGTGTAAGTACAAAAATGCTACGTCCGAAACTAAATACACCTCTAATTGACAAAGGAAAGGGTAAAGTTATTGCCCCTGCTAAAGGCAAGACATCCTCTGCACCCACCACCAAAAAAATGGAAAAGGGGAAAGGCCACATCTAGTCAGGTTGAAGGATTACGAGCAGTTGCAGCCATGGCAGCCACACGCCCCAGGCCTCAAGGCAGCGTGAATATGGAACTAAATGTATACCCCCATCTACCAATGCATGGTACAAGATTTTTTAGTCTAAGCATATGCATCTTGATTTAGCTATTGATGAATGTCGTTTACAAGCTAAGTTCCGGAATATAAAAGTCTATTCATGAGCTTGGGTTGAGCTATGTGTTCGGGAACCTTGGGGATATTAATGTGAACCTCGTTCGTGATTTTTATGCTGGATATGATCCGAATGATCTAGAGCAGCATGTGCCCATTCGGGGTAGATTGATTTATTTTTCTGCAACCGCTCTATGTAACTGCTTGGAAACTCAGGATGTTCCACATGAACCTCGAATAACTTCATTGGCCACCCAAAATATCGAGAGCTTAGACACACTTTATGTGGTGTCAAATTTGTTGCCGCCTGGGTCCGTGACAAAAAGACATGCCGCTATAGGAAATTTCCAAAGAAGAAGATGAAGCTGGAGGCTCAAGTTTGGTTGAAATTGATCAACGCTCGCTTGCTACCGTGCAATCATGACACTTTGATCTGGTGTCTGCTTTACTTAATAATGACTGACCAAAAGGTGAATGTGGGCCGTTTAATACGCCACCAGATGGCGCAGGTGTGAAAGAGTAATATGATAGATAGGTTGTTCTTCGGAAACATGATAACGTAGTATTTGAGAAATGAGGAGGCAGAGGAGGAGCTAGAGTTTTATATAGTCATTCCAGAACCCATCCGAGGGACTAACATCACCAGCATCCGCCCTAAAAAGGAGAATGATATGACTGTACTCACTGGTGCCGATCGCAATGCTCATGATGATAGCTTCATGGCCATTTCAATGGGATATTGAACTTGTAACTACAGATTAGAGGGAGGGTATCTACTCAAGAGGAGAGGGCTAACTTACATGAGTGCTTCCGTTCAATGCCCAAGCCCGACATCTGGTGGGGCTTAGTAAGGGCTAGAGATTACCCGAGGACGAAGATGTCAACACACTTGAATGTTTAGAGGCTGAGCTAGATCGTCATAGGAGGATGTTGAGCTAGGAGATAATGATGAAGATGAGACAGCTGCTGATATGGCCTTCTATGATGAGGAGTGACCAGGGAGTTTTCTTAACACATCACTTGATTTTTATGTTTTATATGCATTAAGGACACTACATGGTTAAGTGTGGGGTGGAGGATTTTCTGGAGTATATATATAGTATGTTACGTGTTAGCTTCTTATTTTTATTGTAGTTTAGTAATTTTTAGATTAGATCCTTGCCTTCTTATTTTTAGCTTATCTTAATGGAAAAAAGAGAAAAAAAATCGATTAAAAAAAATAAAAGAAACATAAAAAGTATTGTAGTATTTTGGTGGTAGTCCTTTGTATTGATTTAGTAGTAGTTTAATTTGATACAAAGGAAAAAAAAGTAGAAAAAATTTGGACTTTTTCTAACAATGAATCTCATAGATAGTTTTCTTGAGGGATTAAAGTCTACACAAAAACACACAAAAAAATTAAAAAAAATTAGAAAAATACAAAAACATGGATTTTAGTGTTTTTAGGTAGTAATAATTCCCAGTGATTTTTCTTTGAACCTCAGTTCTTTTTCATGGGATGTAGCTTGAACCGGGTAGTAGTTTTTTTTACTTTTAGAATAGATTAGAATCTATGAAATAAAAAGTAAAAGAATGATAAACCTAGGCACCTTTGACTTGTTTGATAGTAATATATTTTGGCTTTGGCATATATAGTATATTTTCCATGTGATAAAATTGCTTATGATACCTTGATTATTTGGATAGCATGTTAATGATGACTATGTCTCGTTTACTTGCCTATTGTTCACTTTGTGCTTAATGCCTAATATCTCGTGACTTTGTGAATACTTGCATTGTTTGAGAGTCGGAAAGAGGTTGTCCTTAGTGAGTCATGTGTCATGTGTGAAGTGACCTTTCTGTGTAGTCCATGTCATTGTACTTGTGTCTAGAACTTGTCCTGTATGTGAGTTGAAGAGAAATTTTAGGTGATGCTTGGTTTGAAAAATAATTTTAGGCTTTCTTTGATATTTTTTAGCGTAATTGCTTATCACAAATCAAATCTAGCCCTAGTTAGCCCTTTTGAGCCTATTGACTTTTATTTGTCACCCATATTACAGGACTATGCCTTTTTTTGTTCTTAATTGATATTATTTTGCTCTGTTTATCTCTTAAGGCACTTTAATTATGAAATGAGCGCTAAAAGAAGTAAGGAGGGGACTTGGATGAATTTTGAGTGGAACCAATGAAAGTAGAAAAGGTGTATTTGTGTTGTAAATAATAAACCACTAGCAGAAATTGCAAAAGAAAGAAAAAATATAATAGTTCAGTAAAAAAAAGAAAAAGAAAGAAAAGAAAAGAAAAAAAATCCGAGAAAAAAGAAGGGGAATATAGATGAATAAATCAATGTCTTATTCTTGCTAGTGGAGTGTAAATTAAGGTTTTGCTTAAAAAGATGAAATATTTTTGGGGTGTGATCTTATTTGTGAAAGTGAAGTGGATTGAAGAATTTGCGCTTAAAGTTTATTACGTGATGTGTTAAAGGGCTTAGGAGGGTGAACCACAATTCTTAAATATATCCTTCTTGTCCCTTAGCCCCACATTACAACCACAAAAAAGTCCTAATTGATTTTCGTCAAGCAAACTACATTAGTAGAGATTTACATGAAGGGCAAGACTATGGTACCAATTGCATGCATGTGACGTCTTTGTAAGAGTGAACGATTTTGATATATGTGAGTCCTTGAAATATATTTGAGCATTTGATTCGAATGTGTGGATTCAACTTACTCTTTTGTTCTTATTATGAGCATTTGATTCTTGTTGTTTGGAGTGATTTGAAGGTTTGACTAAGTTGGTATGCTGTTATGGGATGTGTTGGTATGTTTGTTTGAGGTCCCGAGGGCCTCGGGTTAGTTTCGGCTGGTTAACAGATCATTTGGCTTTTGGAGGATGGTTGATAGCTGCTAGTATTTTTCTTCTGGTTTCCTTATACGCGACCACATGAAATATATTCGCGATCGCGTAAGCTTATTTGGGGAAGAGGTGAGTTTGTTCTACGTGATCGCAGAGTTAGGGATGCGATCGCGTATATGTGTGAGGTCGTGCTTCGTGAACGCTTGGTCAATGTCGCGTTTGCATAGGAGTGTTAGACCTGAAGAGGAGCCGGGGTGATTTCTCTATGCGATCATGTGAGGTAGGATGTGATTGCGTAGGTTTGTGTGGCAGTGATTCACGAACGCGTGGTGAATTTTGCCTTCGCATAGAGTAAAAAATGTGGGGCAGCCTATTTGTGCTTCGCGATCGTGAGGCTATTTCCGCGATCGTGATGAATGATGTATGGGTTTGGATCATGACAAGTTGGTATCAGAGCCTAGGTTACATAGGTCTCACGAGTCATGAGCGGGTTTAGTAAAGTTTTGGGGATCAGTACGAAGACGTTTGTGCTTATCTTCGGGAGGTTGCATAACTCTTAAGAAACTTCACATTCTTGAATCCTTATCATGTGAATCTGTTGATATTGGTAACTAAACTTATATTTTTCTATTCTCTCACAGATGGTGAGGACACGTGCTAAGGGGCATGATGGATAGCCATCAGCGCCACCAGTCAAAGTCGCGAGAGGACGAGGTCGTGGTCGAGGTCATGGCAGGGATGGAGGTGTAGCCCGCACAATAGCTATGGAAGCACCAAAAGATCCACCAGTTGCCCCAGTTCATGATCAAGTCCCAGCTATGGATGCACCAGTGGGACCAGCTCAAGCACCAGTTGTGCCCTTCGTGATTCCAGGTCTTCAGGAGACCTTAGCTCAGATTCTGACCGTGTGCACCAGTCTTGCTCAAGCGATCTCTGTTTCTACGATAGCAGCCACTTTCTAGGCAGGGGGAGGTACTCAAACTCCCGTTGCTCGTACACCGGAGCAGGTGGTACATGGACTTCAGACATTAGGGGCACCACAGCCCAATCGGTTGCACCTGCTCAAGACTATGTGTTTCCAGTCATGCTTGATGATGAGCAGTATAGATTGGAGAGGTTTTCGAGGCTCCAGCTTCCGACTTTCAGTGGTGCAGAGGGCGAGGGATGTCTAGGGTTTCTTGGAAAAGTGTCAGAGGATTCTTTGTACATCGGGTATTTTAGAGACCCGTGGGGTCTCGTTCACTACTTTTTAGTTCACTGGAGTTGCCTTCACTTGGTAGGAGGCTTATGAGAGGCGTAGGCCAGTTGGTGCAGCGCCACTTACATGGTAGGAATTTTCTGTTCTCTTCTTAGAGAAGTATGTATCGCAGTCTTGTATAGAGGAGCTGTGTAGGAAGTTCGAGTTATTGCATTAGGATGGCATGGTTGTGATGCAATATGAGATGAAGTTTTTTGAGTTGGCCCGTCATGCTGTTTGGTTGGTTCCCACGGGCAGGGAGAGGATCGTGAGGTTTGTTGATGGCCTCAGGTACCATCTACGGATACTTATGACTAGAGAGAGCATGCCTGGTGCTACTTTTGAGGAGGTTGTTGACATTTCTCGAGAGATAGAGTCGGTCTGCAGTCAGGAGCGGGTTGAGAGGCAAGCCAAAAGGCCCCGTGGATAAGGTAGTTTTGGTGGTATTCCTTCTGGAGTTTAGTCTCACCAGGGTAAGGGTCGTCGATTCAGGCATGCTCAGACGGCTCGTCCAGTTCACTGTGGTGCATCATTTGGCCATGGCTGTCACAGTTCTTATCAAGGCCACTCATCTCTCAATGCCCTTCCAGCTCAGAGTTTGTCTTATGCACTATCAACTTAGGGTTCATCTATGTCAGGGCCTTCCAGCGGGTATCCCGGTGCTCGGGGCTCCCTTCAATCCCTACCGTCATATCAAGAGGTTTTGTCCCCGCCTTATGGGAGGTTTATCTCAGCAGAGGATTCAGCCTTCAACTTCAGCACTAGTTACTTCACCACCCACCCAACCAACTCGGGATGGAGGTCAATCAGCTAGGGGTCTCCCTAGAGGGGGAAGCCGATTAGGTGGCGGTTAGGCCCATTTCTGTGCACTTCCTGCCAGACCAGATGTCATTGCTTTAGACATAATGATCATAGATATTATCTCCATATGTCATCGAGATGTTTCTGTATTATTTGACCCCGGTTTCACCTATTTATATGTGTCATCATATTTTGCTCATTATCTGTACATGCCTTGTGAGTACTTAGTTTTATCTATTCATGTATCTACAGCGGTGGATGATACTATTATTATGGACCATGTGTACCGGTCGTGTGTAGTGACTATTGGGGGATTGGAGACTAGAGTTGATCTGTTGTTGCTTAGCATGGTTGACTTTGATGTGATATTGCGCATGGACTGGTTGTCTCCGTCTCATGCTAAGACGGTGACATTGGCTATGTCGGGGTTGCCACGGATTGAGTGGCGAGGTTTATTGGATTATGTTCCCAGTTGGATAATTTCATTCTTGATGGCCCAGCGGATAGTTGGGAAGGATTTTCTTTCTTATTTGGCCTTTGTGAGGGATGTCGGTATAGAGGCTCCTACTATTGATTCAGTTCCGGTGGTGCGAGATTTTCTAGATGTGTTTCCTGCAGACCTACGGGGTATGCTGTTGGACAGGGCTTCGGTATTGATTTGGTTTCAGGAACTTAGCCCATTTCTATTCCACAGTATCGTATGGCACTGGCGGAGTTAAAGGAATTGAAGGAGAAGTTTCAGGAACCCCTTAATAAGGGGTTTATTCGACCTAATGTGTCATCGTGTGGTGCACCAGTTCTATTTATGAAGAAGAAGGATGGTACCATGTGAATATGTATTGATTATAGGCAGTTGAACAAAGTCACCATCAAGAAAAAGTATCATTTGCCTCGTATTGACGAATTATTTGACCAGCTTCAGGGAGCGAGGGTGTTCTCCAAGATTGATTTGAGGCTGGGGTATCACAGTTGAAGATTAGGGACTTGGATATTCTTAAGATAGCTTTCAAGACCCGATATGGTCATTATGAGTTCCATGTGATATCTTTTGGGCTGGCTAACGCCCCAGCAGCATTCATTCATTTGATGAAAGCGTGTTTTGACCTTATATTAATTCATTTGTTATTGTATTCATTGATTATATTTTGGTGTACTCTCGTTGCCAAGAGGAGCATGCCGAGCATTTGAGAGTTGTATTGCAGTCGTTGAGGGACGAGAAGCTTTATGCCAAGTTCTCAAAGTGTGAGTTTTAGCTTAGTTCAGTAGCATTCTTGGGATACGTGGTGTCCAGTGAGGGTATTTAGGTTGATCAGAAGAAGATAGATGCGGTTCAGAGTTGGCCCGGACCGTCCTCAACCATGGAGATTCGGAGATTTCTTGGTTTGGCTGGTTAGTACTGTCGGTTCGTTCAGGATTTCTCGTCTATTGCATCGCCCTTGACCAAATTTATCCAAATAGGTGCTCCTTTCAGGTGGTCGGATGAGTGTGAGGCGAGCTTTCAGAAGCTCAAGACTGCCTTGACCACAACTCTAGTATTAGTTCTGCCATCATCTTCTGGTTCTTATGCCATATATTGTGATGCTTCTCGGGTCGGTGGCATTGGGTGTGTTTTGATGCAGGAGGGTATAGTGATTGCTTATGCCTCGCACCAGTTGAAGCCCCATAAGAAAAACAACCCTATTCATGATTTAGAGTTGGCTGCCATTATTCACGCATTAAAGATTTGGAGGCATTATCTCTATGGTGTGTCTTGTGAGGTGTTTAATGATCATCGTGGCCTACAACACATGTTCAAGCATAAGGATATCAACTTGAGGTAGCGGAGATGGTTGGAGCTGCTAAAGGACTATGATATTACCATTTTGTACCATCGGGGAAAGGCTAATGTGGAGGCTAATGCCTTGAGTAGAAAAGCAGTGAGTATGGGTAGTCTTGCATTCCTTCCTGTTGGTGAAAAATCCCTTTGCAGTTGGTGTTCAGGCCTTAGCCAATTAGTTTGTGAGATTGGATATTTTGGAGCCCAGTCGGGTCCTAGATTGTGTGGCTTCTCGGTCTTGATTATTTGATCGCATCAGAGAGCGCCAGTATTATGATCCTCATTTGTTTGTCCTCAAGGACAAGGTGCAGTATGGTGATGCTAGAGATGTGACTACTGGTGATGACATGGTATTGAGGATGCAGGACCAGATATGTGTTCCCAATGTGGATGGGCTACGGGAGTTGATTCTTGAGGAGGCCCATAGTTTATGGTATTCCATTCATCCGGGTGCTACAAAGGTGTATCAGGATTTGAGGCAGCACTATTGGTGGAGGAGAATGAAGAAATATATAGTTGGATTTGTAGCTCGATGTCTCAACTGTCAGCAGGTGAAATATGAGCATTAGAGACCGGGTGGCTTGCTTCAAAAGATAGAGATTCCAGAGTGGAAGTGGGAGAGGATCACCATGGATGTCATAGTTGGGCTCCCACAGACTTCTAGGAAGTTCGATGTTATTTGGGTGATTGTGGATCGGCTGACCAAGTCCGCACACTTCATTCATGTGAACACTACCTATTCTTCAGAGTGGTTGGCTGAGATTTACATTAGAGATATTGTTCGCCTTCATGGAGTGCCAGTTTCTATCATTTCAGATAGAGGCACGAAATTTACATCACAGTTTTGGAGGGCCGTGCAGCGAGAGTTGGGCACTCAGGTTGAGTTGAGCATATAATTTCACCCTCAGACGGTTCGAGTGCACTATTCAGATATTGGAGGACATTCTACGCGCTTGTGTCATTGAATTTGGGGGTTCATGGGACTAGTTTCTACCACTCGCGGAGTTTGCTTACAATAATAATTATCAGTCGAGTATTCAGATGGATCCTTATGAGGCTTTATATAGGAGGCAATGTAGATCTTCAATGGGTTGGTTTGAGCCAGAAGATGCTAGGTTTTTGGGTACAGACTTGGTTCATATGCATTGCACAAGGTGAAATTGATTCAGGAGCGGCTTCGTATGGCGTAGTCGAGACAAAAGAGTTATGCCAATAGAAAAGTCTGTGATGTGTCTTACATGATTGGGGAAAAGTTCTTGCTGAAGGTTTCACCCATGAATGGTGTTATGAGATTTGGAAAAAGCGGCAAGTTGAGCCCTCGATTTATTGGGACGTTTGAGGTGCTTCGGAGGATTTGGGAGGTGTCGCGCCCCCCTTTTCCCCCGCGGGGAGGAGTCCAGGTTTTCGACATTCACGGGGTGTGTCGACTCATTTTCTTTTGGGAATTGGGTATTTGAAGAGTCGCCACCTAACGGATTAAGGTTCGTTAGGGAACTTAGTTAACTCTTGGGTTGGTTCTTATTACCAGAGATTAGGGTAAGGGCTCGAAGTAACCTCGAGGGGAAGGTGTTAGGCACCCCTCTTGGTCCATAATCGTGGGTCACGACTGAACTTATATTTACAAATTAGTCCATACAAGTAGTTGAATCAAACAAGTTGTTTGTAAAGCACACAGAACTATTCAAGTAGTGAAATAGAAGTTTGAATAAATTATAAAAACAAAGTTTTAAACAAAGAGAGGATTTAGGGTAAGGAGGGTTCCTAGGTTGTTTATCCTATAGGATCACCCCACGCAATGTCCGATAGACACTCCTCAATGAAGGGCTACACAGGACATTAATGCGTAGTCATCATATCCCATGTCTACCCTTCCCATCCCCTTATTAGTCATGCAAAGCGAGTGTTTGGTCACTGATACCTATTGCGTGCTGCTACCTGTCCCTTCTTAACGGTCCCAGAGGGAGTTAGGACCTTTACCTATAGATGGTTCTAGACGTACTCCTAAGGTTTTAAAGGCAAAAATCTAGGGTGATACTCAAAAAGCATTTAGGACTTTCACATAATGGGAGCAATTCAGAGGCTCACGGTTTCCTCCTCAAACAAACATACAAGCAGCACGACTCAAACACAGTTAAGGTCTTTATTAATCAAAGTCCTAAAGCAGGATTTCTAAGTGATTATGCAAAAATAGACCACTTTCATATTCAGAAGTTATAACCTATTAGTTGCGTAGAGACTCCTTTTTAATAGCTTATTAGAATTAGAAACGTTGAATGATGGAAACAACTTTAGGGAAATGCAAGTTTTGAAAATTCCCTAAGGCTTGCCTATATGCAGTACTGTGTTTATACAGAAACAAACAGGTTTTCGAAATAGACCCTTGTAATACCTATAGGCAGGATATCTAATAAGGTTAAAGCAATTTTAAAAGAACTAGTTTCAGGAAATATCATCGCTTATTAAGACCAGTTTTAAGAAGTAAACTAGGCGAAATGAGATTGACTTATCAGGCTAATTAGATTACCAGACGTAGTTACAAATGAAAATCCCTACATGCATGGTATCTAGGCGTGATACATGTTTTAGTCAACTGGCAGTAACATATGAAAGACTTATTAGAACGGAATCGGAATTAAGTCCTATAGACATGGTATCTATATTTGAATTGAATTAAGACATGATGGCTTGGAACCTAGAAACGTGGTTTCTAACATGACAAATACAAAATTTTATGAACATGGTATCTATCTGATGCAAACGACATTAAAAGTGAAGTCCTTATAGGCATGATTTCTATTTGATGCAAATGAAATTAGAAGTGAGATCCTATAGGCATGATTTTCTATTATGATGCAATGAAATTAAAAGTGGAGTCCTATAGGCAGGATTCTATTAGGCAAAAAAAAAGCAATAAGATTCAACAAGAATAAAAACCCCATGGACATGTTTTCTATTGAGTGAAGCAGGCAGATTTGAAAATAAAACCTAAGGGTGCGTTTGGTAGGAAGGAGAATATTTTCTGGAACATGTTTTCCAGTTTTTCCGTGTTTGGTTGGCATAAATGTTTTGGAAAATATTTTTCTTATCAATTCATTTTCCTCCAATTAGAGGAAAATGTTTTCCTTATCAAAAGAAGGGAAAACATTTTCCAAATCTCCATCTCAACCTTTCCCGCCCTCACTAACCCATCCCACCCCTTCTCCAGAAAAAGGTTTTTTTATTTTTTTTCTAAAATTTCAATTTTTTCGTTACCACCCACCCTACTACCTCTCACCCTCCACCCCCCCTCGCAAAAAAATATTTATTTTACCTTAAATTTTTTTTTTGTAATTTTAAATTTTTATTTTTTATTTTTCTGCACCACCCACTCTAACCCTCCCCCCCCCCCC
>MU740768.1:62463-77947 GCA_026770625.1 Nicotiana glauca
TGATTTAAAGGCTCAAAATTTTACAAGTTCAAAAATTATGAGTTTGGAGGTTTATGTATTTGGAAGTTTACGGGTTTAGAAATTGTAAAGTTTACAGGTGCAAAATTCCGCGGTTTTGAAACTTTAGCGGTTCGAAAGTTTATGAAATTTATAGGTTCGGAAGGTTATTGGTTTGAAAGTTTATGGCTTCATGTTTATTATATCTAAATTATTTATGAATACTCTTTAGAAGTTATTTTCTTAATTTGCATACCAAACACCGAAAAATAAATAAGATTACTACTTGTTTTCCAAAAAAATATTTTCTTGGAAAACATATTCCACGGAAAATATTTTCCATTATACCAAACACACCCTAAGATGTAGGATTTCTACCTATGTTACCCCACAAAGTATACATCTACCAACTCTTTTACTAAATACCCCAAATATCTGTTTAAAAATTATTACAGGCCAATAAATAAATTACATAAGTAAAAATAGAAAATCAAGAAGCTATTCTATAGAGAGCCTGTAGTTAGGCCCAAGTTTCCTAAAGCCTCCAATGGTCTTACAAGCCTCATTTCCGTAGACGAATCAGAGTCTAGGTGCATCAAAGTTCCCTAAGGGTCTTAAGGACCCTGGGCATTGCTTACACCTAGACTTAGTAGCCAAACATTGAACCAGTGCAGTGTGGAAAGGCCAGCCTCAGTATGCCAGAGTTCAGAGGGTTCTCAAGAGGATCCAAAGGTAGTACACATACTAGAGGGGGCAAAACTTATTAACTAAGAATGAAGTGGAAGTGCAAGACACAGGTTGAAAGAAATCTATTAAAGACTGGATTTAAAAGCTTATTTTGAAAGCAGTCAGTAAGGTAATAGAGGTTGTTTGAAAGAGGTTGGAGGGATAAACAAAATCAAACACTTCGGAATAGGATCACCACAGAACCCAAATGAGTTCAGTAGTCACACAGGGGTCAAAGGGCTTGGGGATACATAGGCATTTGACTGCAAACACATAACCCCAGCAAGGGTATTTGGACTAGTTTGGACATGCTCAGAAATAGTTGAAATTAGCATAATCACAAACTAATCAAGGAGAACATAAACACATAGAGGGGGGGAAGGGATTTGGGATTCATAAGAATGGTAAGCACACAATAGGTAAAAAAAAAACAATTGTCTAGGTATGCATGAATCACACAAGGGAATACATAAATTTAAAGGGAGGGGAGTCATACTAGCATGCTAACTACAAACTTCACAACAGAATCACAAGTAAAAGCAGGCTAGAACTAAAAGAAACTGAAACAGGAAGAGAAACATGTTGTTGTTGAGGCTTTAAATTAAACTTGGACATACCGGTGAAGATAGAAGTAAGCAGAATGAAAGAACCAAAGAGCATAGATGATTATCCTTGGCTTGCAGTCGACTAATAGTAGCAAAATAACACAAGAAAGAAGGGAGAACAGAGATTTTTTAATAAGAGAGGTGTTTTTGAAAGCCAAGTGTATGTGTCTTATTTGTGAAAGACTTAGAGTATTTATAGTTGAAAGTAGGTAGTGGAATAATGTAAAAACCATAGTAGTATACTAATTTAAGAATCCATAATCAATCAATTTGGGAATCAAGGAAGTACTCCTTTAAGTTAAGGGAATCAAGATCAAACGGAAAGATTCGGTACCATATAAGGCAGGAAGAACAAACAGTACATGATTAAGTAAGGAAGGAGTTAAGGTTCAGTAGGCATAGAGTAGCCAATTAGGACCAAATTAAGAAAAAATCCAATTAAGGAAAGACTAAGTAAAACAAAGTACCATAGTTTATAAGGTAATGAAATCAGTTAATTTACACAGACAAGGTAAAGCTTATAGGGCTTTTAAAAGAAGATCTTTCAATCACCATCAATTAAGGAAAATCAGAATCAATCATGGGGAGTCATGATTCTATATTTTCAACATATAAATAGAGATGAATGAATAGGAGTAGCAATCAAACAAGGTCAGCCATATAGACAAAAAGAAACAAGAGCTGAGCAAACATAATCATATAGAGGTGATATAAGTAGGCTAAAGATTTAGCAAAATATATTCAAAGCATGGTGACCACGAGAGATTAACGAGAATCAGGTAAACAAGCTAACACACAGAACCAAGGCAAAGAAAATCATGCTAACACACAGAAACAAGGTAAAGAGAATCATGCTAACACATAGAAACAAAGTAAAGAGAATCATGCTAACACACAGAAACAAAGTAAAGAAAATCATGCTAACACACAGAAACAAAGTAAAGAGAATCATGCTAACACACAGAACCAAAGCAAAGAAAATCTTTTAAAAAAATAGGGATTTTAACAGAGTTGAGTTAAAAAAACAGTAGGAACATATAATAGGTCAAAATAAGCAAGGAAAAAGGGTTTAATCATGAAGAAGTCGGTTGGAACAGGTGTAAAAAGAACTCCGAGAAAACCCTAGTTTTTAAAGAAAGTAAAAACGGTTTAAAATAGAGGGTCTTTCAAAAGAAAGCTCGAGAATAAGCAAATCATAGAAGGAAACAGGCTTAAAGCATAAAATAACATAAATCTGAAAGATTCAAAAGAGAGTTAGGGTTTCAAAAGGAAACCCAAATAGAAATCGAAAGAACCTATTGTAACTTCACAAATCGTAACACATATGGTGTGACTTTACTCAAAATCACACTAGAGAGCCTCGAACAACAGAATCAGAAACCCTAGATCCCAATCGACATGGCCCAGGACCCTTGAGGGCCTTAGAGATGATGAGCAAGGTGGTGGAGTGACCATTGGAGGCTTGGGGTTGAGAAGTAGTCGCCGGAGATGATCGGAGAAGGAGGCGGCGATTGAAAAGTGATTAGGGTTAGGTTGAGAGAGAAGAGGGAGATGAGAGAATCTGAAGGCGACGGATTGTAAAAGTGATTAAGGTTGGGCGGTGATTAGAGTTAAAAAGGGAAGGTGATTATTTAGACCGTTGATCTGGGAGATCAACGGTTAGGATTCAACCAGTATGTGGGTTCCAGGTTTGGGTAAGGGTTAATATGGTATGGGTCAGGTTTTTAATTATAATGGGATGGGATTGGGGTCCGATTTGGCTATAATTGAAAGCCAAATTTGGTTGTTATTTAAATAGTCGATTTTTTCCCTATTTTAATTTTAATAAATAATAAGTAATATTTGGAAAATAATTTAAGGTTCCAAAATGATTTAAAATACATAATTGACACTTTAAAAATACAGGGGCCAATTTTATACATAAAAATATAATTATATTTTAAAATGGGCTAACATTGAAATTATATGCAATTTAGCTTAAAAAATACTAAATATAACTGTAAAAATATATAAAAATTATATTAGCTATATTTTAGTATAAGTATAGAAATCAAATAAATGAATTATCAAAATAATAATTTTGAAAATAATTATTGGGGATTTTATGGATAAGAATAGAGAAAATGAATCAATTTAAACCCTTAAAATTATGGGAAAAATAATGAAAGCCTTGCGCATGCTTTATATATATATATATATATATATATATATATATATATATACACACACACACACACACACACACACACACACACACACCCTATTTTAATTTTAATAAATAATAAATAATATTTGGAAAATAATTTAAGGTTCCAAAATGATTTAAAATACATAATTGACACTTTAAAAATACAGGGGCCAATTTTATACATGAAAATATAATTATATTTTAAAATGGGCTAACATTGAAATTATATGCAATTTAGCTTAAAAATACTAAATATAATTGTAAAAATATATAAAATTATATTAGCTATATTTTAGTATAAGTATAGAAATCAAATAAATTAATTATCAAAATAATAATTTTAAAAATAATTATTGGGGATTTTATGGATAAGAATGGAGAAAATGAATCAATTTAAACCCTTAAAATTATGGAAAAAATAATGAAAGCCTTGCGCATGCTTATATATATATGCTATTTTGAAGGCTTTTATGAATATTTAAAATATATAGGAAAAATTTGGATATCAACAGCTGCCCCTCTTTACTAGGGAAAGATAAAAGAGTTTTCAGGTTAAGAAATGATGGCCAATTTTGACCGAACGGGTTGCTTCAGAAGATGGAGGCCAAACTCCAGTTTTTGAGTTGCCTACATATCCCTGATTTTACAGGAATCAGGCCATGTGTAGTTGTTCTAGATTCACATACGGAGCATGCCGATGAGATTATTGCAAGAACGGACACGAGATGTGGAAGCCAGCTACGATGAGTGGTTAAGGTTCGAGACGGTTGGAGGGAACTGGAGCGAGATCGCTCCTACTAGGATAGCGGTTGTTTGCTGATTACCTGCAAATAAAGGATGCTACAAACATATCTGCAAAAATTTAAACATGATGCAAATTCCCTTTGGACCATGAAGGTTATCTTCAGACGGTTAAAGATGACGTCCTTGGACCATGACGTCCCGGGCCATGAATTGTTTAGTGAGGGATTCATAGACCATGAAATGATGTTCTCGGGCCATGAAAATGGTGCCTCCGAACCATGACGCCTTTGAATAATAATATGTAAATTTGAGAGATCCCCGGGCCATGGCATGGTGTCTTCCGGCTATGAGGATGATGCCTTTAGACTATGGCGCCTTTGGATAAATCGACGATATTTCAGCCTACGAAATGCAATAACATGATGTAACAAGACAAGGCTTAGTCTTGTGAAATGAAGGGCAGAGCTTAGCTCGATCGAAAAGTAAGTAGATGGTAGTAGAAAATAGAGCGACATTGGTGCAAAGAGGGACATTGTTTAGTCCTGTGCAAATATGGAGTCAGGGATTAGACTCATGCAAGATTGGAGACAGAGCTTAGTCTCATGCAAAGAGAAGGCAAATGTGGAGGTAGAGCTTAACCTTATGCAAGATGCGAGACATGGCTTAGTCCCATGCAAATATAGAGTCAGGGATTAGACTCGTGCAAATATGGAGTCAAGGATTAGACTCATACAAATATGGAGTCAAGGATTAGACTCATGCAAATATGGAGTCAAGGATTAGACTCATGCAAGTATAGATTCAAGGATTAGACTCATGTAAATATGGATTCAAGGATTAGACTCATGCAAGTATGGAGTCAAGGCTTAGACTCATGCAAGTATGGAGTCAAGGATTAGACTCATGCAAGTGTGGAGTCAAGGCTTAGACTCATGCAAATATGGAGTCAAGGATTAGACTCATGCAAGCATGGAGTCAAGGATTAGACTCATGCAATTATGGAGACAGGGATTAGACTCGTGCAAATATGGAGTCAAGGATTACACTCATGCAAATATGGATTCAAAGATTAGACTCATGTAAATATGGAGTCAAGGATTAGACTCATGCAAGTATGGAGTCAAGGATTAGACTCATGCAAGTATGGAGTCAAGGATTAGACTCATGCAAATATGGAGACAGAGCTTAGTCTCATGCAAATATGGAGTCAAGAATTAGACTCATGCAAATATGGAGTCAAGTAGACTCATGCAAATATGGAGTCAAGGATTAGACTCATGCAAAGAGGAAATAACAGATAAGAGTGGAGTACATATCTTAGCTAGGACATGTTCAACGTCTAACGGCCAGATGGATAGTGAATTTGCTTTGTGTACGAACGCTATCATCAAATGTGCCTGCGTTCAAAGAAAAATCATAAGGTTCATGGGGGAGGTTGGTTCTTGCTTCGTCTTCCGACCTTGTTTTTGCTCCGCTCTAGAAGCCCCCTTCGAATTCCCCTTGGTAGCACCTGACTGTTATAAAAATAAAATTTTTGAAAAATATGCATTCATTGATAAAATAGAATTGTTTTGTAAGTTTTATTGATATATCAATTAATTTTGATGAACTAGCGACCGTGACACATTTCAAAGGCATTGCAGCTCTCTTATGTTGGAATTTTGAGGATACTTCTCAAAATTATGCCCCAGTTTGTTAGATGATCTCTAACCGTTTACGGATGGTGGACCTTGCTGAATCATCCTCAGAATTTTGAGAATCTCAAAATTCTGCCCCAATTCTTAACTAATGACTAACCTCCTGTCATGTGATGGTGCTGGCTGGACTTGCTCCGAAATTTTGAGGACCTTCCTCAAAATTCTGCTCGAGTTTCTGGTTTTGGGGGAAATGAAAATTTTAATATGATATGACCGAACCCATAAGGTTGCCTAAATATACCCTCTTAAATGGGAATCAGGTCAAGAATAGTTCAATTACATCAGAAAAGAAATATGAAACAATCTAGGCATAGTATCTCTTGACTGCGTCTGAATTGATTGGTTTTGGCCAAATTTCTCCGTCCATTTCTTCAAGTATGAGTGCTCCTCCTGTTAGGACCCTGTGAACTATGTACAAACCTTGCCAGTTGGGAGAGAATTTCCCTTTGGCTTCATCTTGGTGCGGGAGGATTTTCTTTAATACCAACTGCCCTGGTGCGAACTACCTCAGTTTGACCCTTTTGTTGAAAGCTCTGGACATTCTGTTCTGGTAGAGTTGGCCGTGGCATACTACTTTCATTCTCTTTCCAACGATAAGGGCCAATTGCTCATAGCGTCTCCTTAACCATTCCGCATCGCTGTGTTCAGCTTCCTGCATGACTCTTAAGGAAAGAATCTCTACCTCAGCTAGGATGACAACATCGGCACCATAAACCAGTATGTAGGGCGTTTCCCCGATTGACGTGCAAACTATGGTGCGATACCCTAATAGAGCAAAGGGTAACTTCTCATGCCAATGCTTGTGATTCTCTACCATTTTCCTTAGTATCTTCTTAATGTTTTTGTTGGCAGATTCTACAGCTCCATTCATCTAAGGTTTGTAGGTGGTGGAATTCTTGTGCTTGATTTTGAAAGTTTTCACATATAGATTTCATCAGATCATTGTTGAGGTTGGCAGCATTGCCGGTAATAATGAACTCAGGAACTCTGAAATAGTAGACAATACGATCCTTGACAAAATCTGCGACGACTTTCTTGGTTACAACTTTATAAGATGCAGCTTCCACCCATTTTGTGAAGTAATCAATGGCTACTAGAATAAACATGTGCTCTTCAAATCAGTGGGCTCAATCGGGCCAATAACATCCATTCCCCAGGCGGTGAATGGCTAAGGCAAGCTTGTTTCATTGAGCTCGTTTGGTGGCACCTTTATCATTTCGGCATGCACTTGACATTGAAAGAATTTGCGGACATACTTAATACAATCCGTTTCCATGGTCATCCAAAAGTAACCTTCCCTGAGTATCTTCTTAGCCAGAACGAAACCATTCATGTGCGGACCACATATCCCAGCATGCACATCCTTAAGTAGCTTAGAAGCTTCCTTTGCATCGACACACCTTAGCAAACCCAAATATGGAGTTCTTCTGTACAAGTTCCCTCCGCTGTGGAAAAAATGATTTGACAATCTCCGAAGCGTGCATTTCTGAGTGTGGTTTTCATGCTCCGAGTATTCTCCTTTTAATAAGTACTCATTGATGTCATGGAACCAAGGCTTTCCATCTGCTTCCTCCTCGACATGAGAATAATATGCCGGCTAATTATGGATCCTCATCGGGATGGGATCGATATAGTTCTTATCTGGATGTTGTATCATGGATGACAAAGTGGCTAATGCACCGGCTAACTCATTTTGAATTCTGGCACATGTTTGAATTCTATCTTCTGAACCTACTTTTCAATTCCTGCACATGGTGTAGATATGGCAATATCTTGGAATTCTTGGTAGCCTATTCTCCTTGTACCTGGTGCACAAGAAAATCTGAATCACCGATCACCACCAACTTCTGAATGTTCATGTCGACTGCCATGTTGAGCCCTAGTATGTAGGCTTCATACTTCGCCATGTTGTTGGTGTAGGGAAATCTGAGTTTAGCAGATACGAGACAATGCTGACCCGTTTCTGATACCAAGACTGCTCCAGTGCCCACTCCTTTACTATTTGCGGCTCCGTCAAAGAACATCCTCCACCCATCGTATGCTTCGATAATTTCTTCTCCTATGAATGATACTTATTCATCAGGAAAATATGTCTTCAAGGGTTCGTATTCTCCTCCCATCAGATTTTCAGCGAGGTGATCTGTCAATGCTTGTCCCTTGACCGCCTTTTGAGTTATGTAAATGATGTCGAACTCACTCAGCAGTATCTGCCATTTAGCCAACTTCCCGGTAGGCATGAGCTTCTGAAATATGTATTTCAAAGAATCCATCCTGGATATGAGATATGTAGTGTAAGCACATAAATAATGCCTCAACTTCTGGGCTGTCCAGGTCAAAGCTCAGCAAGTGCGTTCAAGTAGAGAATACCGTGCTTCATAAGGTGTGAATTTCTTAGTTAGGTAATATATGGCTTGCTCCTTTCTTCCTATCTCATCATTTTTTCCCAAAACGCATCCGAAGGCTCCATCTAACACGGATAGATAAAGTATCAAAGTTCGTCCTGGTTCTGGCGGGACCAGAACTGGTAGTGTTGACAGGTATTCCTTGATCTTGTCAAAAGCTTTCTGACAATCCTCGGTCCAGCTTGTCTCGGCATCCTTCCTGAGCATCTTAAAGATGAGTTCACATATTACCGTGGACTGTGCTATGAATCGACTGATGTAGTTGAGCCGTCCCAGGAAGCTTATCACGTCCTTTTTGCTTTTGGGTGGTGGTAGCTCCTGAATAGCTTTGACTTTAGTCGGATCTAGCTCGATCCCTCGACGACTGACAATGAATCCCTGTAGCTTTCCTGCGAAAACCCCGAATGAACATTTTGTGAGGTTCATCTTTAAGTTGTACCTCTTTAGACTGTCAAAGAACTTCCACAAGTCTGCTATGTGGTTCGCGGCTCTCTTGGATTTGATAATGAAGTCGTCCACCATGGAAGATTGTTGTCATGACTCTCATGTAAGTAGCCCCAACATTCTTCAGACCAAATGGCATTATCTTATAACAGTATACATCCCAAGGCATAATAAAAGATGTCTTCTCGGCATCTTCTTCATCCATCCAGATCTGGTGATAAACTGTGAATCAATCTACAAAGGATTGTAGTTCATGCTTGGCATAGTTACCGATCAGGATATGCATATTTGGTAGCGGGAAGTTGTCTTTGGGACTTGCTCTATTTAAATCTTGATAATCAACACATACTCGGACCTTCCCATCTTTCTTTGGAACTGGCACAATATTAGCTAACTATGTTGGGTACTCAACCACCCTGAGAACCTTGGCTTTGATCTGCTTGATAACTTCCTCCTTGATCTTCAAACTCATGTCTGGTTTGAATTTTCTGAGTTTCTGCTTGACTGGCAGGCACATGGGATTGGTTGGCAACTTGTGAGCTACTATAGATGTGCTCAGACCGGTCATATCGTCATACGACCATGCGAAGATATCCTCGTATTCCCTTAGAAAATAGATGTACTCCTCTTTCTCTGTTGTGACAAATGGATGCTGATGCGGGTTTCTTTGACAGTCTCGGCGTCTCCCAGATTTACTGCTTCTATTTCGTCCAAGTTGGATTTACGTTTGTTCTAAAAATTCTCAACTTCCCTGACAATTTCCTCGGGTATCTTGTCTTCTTCCTCTGAGTCAATATTCTCATATTGTGTTGCCTCATTACATGTCACAGTCACGGGTTCATCAGGAAAATTAATAATAAAACTATAGAAGGGAAAAGTATAAAAAATAGTAATGAATAATGATAAAGGATAGATACGTTTGATTAAACTGAGAAAATTGTTCAAACAAAAGTTTGGCTCGGTGGATCGAGCATTTATTTAAAATGAGAAATCTTAAAACAAAATTGCTGGAAAATTTAAATGCCTAGAACAACTATAAATTCTACCAAGCTACCCAAGGACTCGGCGGGCTTGGGATGGTGTGGCGGTCCAATGTCTGAGAATAGCTCCCTTTGCCACAATCTGAATGGTGAGGCCTTCTTCCTCCTCCTCCTCCTCAATTATGGCACTGCAGTCCATATCCTCATCTTCCAAGAACAGATCCTTCAGCCCAGCTAGTGCTTCTTCTTCGGCAGTTCCCCATATTGTGTCCGCCTGATGGAAAGCTTGCTCGAAACGGGGTACCGGTTGCTCAAGAGGGTAATACGGCCTACGCCATGGGGGCGACCACTCCCTGTACTCTTTCCATGTATACGGATACCCAAGACTAAATGTGGTACCATGGTTTTTCAACCGTATCGACTTGGTGATACCCTGGAGGTTCTTTCCCAACCCTTTGTCGGGTTCATATGCAGACCATGCTAGTATGCCTTTTATTTTGTTACTCTACCACTTATCCTTCCCTACGGCATTGACCCGTTCAACATGATGGTAGGTTTCCCCTCCTAGCCTCTTTCTATGTCCAATGGCTAGAATGGTCTGACTGGTGTAGATGGGGTTACTCCTGTCTCCATTAATGATTACCTCCTAACGATTCCATTCGAATTTTACAGCTTGATGTAGTGTGGAGGGCACGACTCCAGCAGCATGAATCCACGGGCGGCCCAATAAAAGATTGTATGAGGCTGGTATGTCAAGCACTTGGAACTCGACGTCGAACCAAGTTGGTCCCATCTACAAACAAAAGTTGATTTCCCCGATCATGGCCTTTTGGGACCCATTAAAAGCCTTCACATTCATGCTTCTAGTCTGTATTTTATGGAAACCTTTGTCCAACTTTTTCAGGGTATCCAGTGGACAAATATTCAAACTAGAGCCTCCATCAACCAGGACCCTGGTAATGAACTTGTCCTCAAATTGTATCATAATGTGAAATGCTCGATTGTGATTTAAACCTTCGGGTGGCAACTCATCTTCGTGGAAGATAATTTTATGGCTCTCCAGCACCTGACCAACCAGGTTGGCCATTTCTACAATAGTGATATTATTGGGTACATAAGCCTTGCTCAGTACTTTTATCAAGGCGTTCTTGTGTGCCTCTGAATTCTATAATAGTGACAGGATAGATATCTGAGAAGGGAATTTATTCAAGTGATCGACAACAGAATACTCTTTCGCCTGTACTTTCCTCCACATGTCATCCGGCCCGGTTTCAATGACAGTTGCCTAGCAGCGACATCCTTACTTGAACCTCCCAGGTGTTCAGGTGTATAGACTCTTCTGGTTCTAGTCATACCTTGTGCGGTGTCAGATTCCTCTATCTTAGTCTTCCCTTTTCGCCAAGCCTTGGCAACATAATCCTAGGATATTTCTTTTGAGTTGAATAATGGTGTGGTTGACACTGTTACAGTAAAAGGTGTGACCACTTCTACTTCAAAGGGAGCGAAGGTTGCTGCGGGCGGAGCTATTTCCACCTTGAATGAAACTGATGTAGTTACCTTGACATCAATAGGTGCCTGAGTCTGAACCACGATAGGAGTGAGTATGACTGCAACCTTAAAGTCATCGCCTTCTCGGATAAGCCCGATTGACCCCTCGGGGTCCCATTCTTCATTTGTTTCTATAACATGTACACCGTCACCTCTATGATCAGGAAGGGGATTGTTGCGGACGTTAGGTATGACTTCTTTTGCTTGTATGACCTTGTTGTCAATGAGTATCTGGATCTTATCCTTCAATGTTCGACACTCAGCAGTAGTGTGCCCTTTTATATTGGAGTGGTATACACAGGTTTTGCTAGAATTAACCCATTGGGATGGATTTTCTAGTGCCACAGTAGGAACGGGAGTGACGTAACCTGCAACCTTCAATATTTCGTACAATTAGTTGATGTGTTCAGTAATGGCGGTGTATTATCTAGGTGGCTTGCGGTCGAAGTTAAGTCTTGGTCTTGGGTAATTTTGGCGAGTTGGTGGTGATTGGAAGTAGGATGGTTGATAATTATAGGTGTGATAGACATCGCCTGGTTGGGAATATCGGGGAGATGAATGTTGATATATGGGTGGTGATGCTTGGTATGTAGGTGGTGATGCTTGATACGGGTGGGGGTGTTTGGTATGTGGGTGGAGGTGCTTGATATGTGAGTGGAGATTTTGGGCCCTGGGCCACTATTACTGCCCCAATATCTCTCTTCTTTGATATGCCACCTGATTGGAGTGCCTTATTCGTGGCTTGCATTGCCTCGAAATTTGTTACCATCCCACTATTGATTCCTTCCTCGACACTTTCCCCGAGCTTGATGATATCAGAGAATTTGTGATTCTCGATGACTATCAGTCTCTCATAATATTGTGGATCCTGTGCTCTGATGAAGAATTTATTCATCTGTTGTTCATCCAAAGCGGGCTTGACCTTGGCGGCTTCCGACCTCTAACGAATAGCATATTCGTAGAAAGTCTCAGTAGGTTTCTTCTTGAGATTCTGAATGTAGAAGATATCAGGTGAATTCTCTATGTTAAACCTGAACTGGTCCATGAACTCTGATGCCATGCTTACCCAATTTGACCATTTCTTGGGATTCTGGTTGATATACCAAGATAAAGCGTCCCCAGTAAGGCTCTTCATAAAGAGCTTCATCCGAATCTTTTCATCTTTTCCAACCCCAACAAGCTTGTCACAGTAGGTTCTTAGGTGAACCCTGGGATCACCCGTAACATCAAAAATTTCAAACATAGGAGGCTTGTATCCTTTTGGCAATTCAACATCAGGTTATATGCACAGATCTTCATAGTTCAGACCTTCTATCCCCATACTGCCTTCAATACCTTGAACTTGGCTTGTTAACTTCTTGAGTTCTTCGGCTATGTTCTTAATGAGTAGGTCCTTTTTCGAGGGTTCCGATGCATAAGAGATTGGTTGTGTAGAATGTGGTACAATTTCCACGTATATGGGATTGCTCTGATGGGTGCCAGGAACTTGGGTATAGTGGTGGTCGTTGGTGGATTTTTGTGATCAGGAATGAGTGGTGGTGTATTTTGAGGGGTGTGGTAAGCGGTGGTTTGTGGGTACGGGATTGGTTGATGCTGTTGTGGTGGAGTTGGTATCAGTAATGGATTGATATTTTATGGTGGAGTGGCGTATTGATTTGGTATGGTAGGATTTTGCGGCTGTTGGTTCTGTATGTTTTGAGGAGGTGTTGGGTTCTTTGCGTTCTGTTGGTGGACATCAGGGATGTTGAGGGTGACTAACAAGTTTGCCAAATTGCGGACCTGCTTAAGTTCTCCTAGTAGTTCCAATGTCTCAAAACCAGGTCGTTTGGGGACGGAGTATTGCGACCGTTGGAGGTCTCTGCGTTCTCAATATTTTCCTTTCGTATTCCACTTAAGTCATCCATCTTTGCTTTCTCTCTGCTTTTTGTGTTTCTTGGAGAAGGAGGAGGTGGAGGGCCTCTAGATCTGGTATGATATGCTCATGATGCCAGTATGAATGAATCAACCTATGGGGATGGGAATAATAATAAAATAAATTAAATAAAAAG
The DNA here is from genome assembly GCA_026770625.1 of Nicotiana glauca. Lineage (NCBI taxonomy): Eukaryota > Viridiplantae > Streptophyta > Magnoliopsida > Solanales > Solanaceae > Nicotiana > Nicotiana glauca. Next base: position 75,843 of record MU740768.1, read on the forward strand.
GTAACAAGTTAGTGGGGGTTCTGAAATGTTTGCAGTATTTAAACACATATTACGAAATATAAACTCGTATCCTAATTTGGGAGCCTCGTTGCGCCCGAGGTAGGCCTAGCGACAAATAAATTTGGAGAACTTCAAATGCAAATAAATGCCTCATTTCATAACATAAAAGTAGACAAATCCAAAAACGATACTGACATAATAGTAAAACAAGTCTCTACTGGCACTTGGCCTTATTACATTTTAAAAAAAGAAAATAATCCTAATCTATTTAGTCCTATAAGGACCTTATCCAGATTCAATCTTCTAGACTCCGTCATATAGATCCCCCAGTTCACGCAGTCCAAGTAGCAAGTAGGCTGGGGCCAGATGTCCTCCCTCAGCTCCCTCAGTATTCTGGCAGTTTGCGATCCTCTTTATGACTTTGACTTCTAGCTCCACAATTCCTCGCTCCAATTATTCCAGTTTCCTATTGGAGGTGACCGACATTTCTTTCCATTCCTTAATCAACCTTGCATTCTTCTCATGTATTTTTTGGTGCTCATTTTCAGAGTCGTGAACCCTTTTGTGCAGCCAATTGTACTTGACTTGGGTTTCAGCTTCCTTGTCTATTATTCTATTTCCTCGACCGGTCCATGGTGTCACTGTTCCTTTCAGATTGTCCCCTATCCAGGCCGGGTACAGAGGTTCGCACCTTGCATGACATCTATCCGGCTCAATGGTATTCTTCTCCATAATGATTTTGCAGTGTCACATATGTTGAGCTTGGCACTTGTAAGGGACATCGTTGTCTTGAAAGTCTGCTCAGAAGAGACTCATCTTGACGACTCTTGGTACAACCTGCTTTCTACCTGCTTTCCTCATAACCCGCATAGGGACATATGGATATATCCCTCTCAACCCAATCAATACCAAAGGAGGAGCATCCCTGGAACTGATAATAAACTTGTCCGTCAGAAACCATTCAACCATCCACTGTACCTGTCCCTCGGTCAGGTTGTCGAAGAACTCTACCGCTGGCACTTTCTGGCTGAGCAAATCTGTCCGGAATGTAGGTCATCTTCTCAGGGTGATGGAAAACAATGTGGTCGTTCCAAGCCATTCGCGCAAATTCTTGGCGATAGGGACCTTTTGGAGATGCTCCAACAACCATAACTGCGGTAATAAGTTAAAACCTTTGAAATGCTTGACCCCTCTTTGACAGCGTTCTAGGGCCTCATAGATGTCGGCTATGATCATAGGAACTATGGTATAAGTCTGTCCATTAATCCCCTCTATCACAGTTCTGACGACCATGGCCAACCTAGTGTGGATTCTTCCCTTTTCATTGGGAACACTATCATTCTCAGAAAGCACACGATGAACACAAACACTCTGCGGTGGATGTGACCTAGTGAGGTGAGGGTGATCTTATCATGGTAAGCGCGGAAATACTTGCTATGGCTATACCTCTCATAAAGATATTCGAAAGATCTATAGGAGTCCTTTAGGCACACTAGGTCGACGTTCTTTTTTAGCCCCATCATCTTCAAAAATCCTCTGCCAGTACGGTTTTCTGGCACCAAAATCCCAGGACTGTCCTAAATTAACCTGCAAGCCCTCCTATTTCCTCTATAAGCGGTGTAATTTCTATGTCACCGAAATGGAACACCTCTCTTTCACTATCCCAGAATAGGGTAGCAGCCTCAATCAATTTGTTGTTTGGCTCAATATCTAGCAGGGATGGCAAGTTGCCCAGATACTTTTTCACATACTTCTTGTCACTTGAAAGAGATCTTCCCACCAATCTAGCAATAATGGAGGGATATTGCTAACCATACCGAATTTGGGGACCTCGTGCCTCATTTTCTGTAAAACAAAAGGATTAGGTCTTACCCCCACCGGACTCGACTATTTATACATATATGATAATAACACGATAGGGGATTCAAGAATTACTAAAGAAAATCAAGAAACGTGCGGAAGCTAAAAGAAAATAAAGAAACGAAAAAGGAGGAAATTAAAAGATAGATTGAATTCAAGAAAGAGTTTCTTGAATTCAAGAAGTCTATTCTTGAAGTTGAATCCTAACAACAACAATTAGCTAACGAAGAACTAATCGCCTTTGG
>MU740768.1:82154-148840 GCA_026770625.1 Nicotiana glauca
TTTTTATTGATAATAATCTGAATAATCTACCTAAAAACAAAGAAGATACCCCTTTATATAGAGGGGTCACGAAATTAAGGCTAATAATCAAGGAAATAAAGTCCTAAACTACTTTGGACAACAAGTCCAACTAACTTAGGAAAAGGAAAGTACTAGGAAACAAAAACCAAGTCAATCTTGGAAAGTAATTCCAATAATCTTAGGAAAAGGAAAATATAACTTTAACTAACTAGGAAATCAATAAAAATAGTCTCATAATATATGGAAATAAGTCCCAACCCAATCTTGAATAGAATCTTGAAAATCTTGGAAATCTTGAAGGAAATTTGCAAGCAACTTGGCACCAACTTGCACTCAACATGTAGCACGACTATTGTACCATTCTTGAACATCAAGTAAGTCCTTTTTATGCTATATAAACGTGGCTTTGTATAGGACTTCATGGGCTGCACGTTTGGGCACATTTTAGGTGCTAAATTGGTCCAATAGGGCCTGATTTGGACCTTTTTCAGAGGACATCCTTGGGATCTAATCCACATCTTATTGGACATGAATTTGGGCCATAAAATAATTATAACACCTAGGTAAATCATATCCTTTATCCTTAAGCTCTTCCTCCCAACTAATAACTTCTTTGATCGTTCTTGAAGTCCAAGTCCAATGACCTTGTTTTGCAACTTTTTAACTTGGGATCTTGTTGGGTAGTCCTTGAATAGATTTGAGCTTCCTAGGATGCTATCAATTTATAATTAGCATATTGGCATTTAGTCCTCCAAATTAATGCACAGAACGTGATTGCGCCCGTTGGGATTATGGAAAACCCGATGGACTTTGGGTAAGGCTTATCTTAAAGGATCATTATGTGGACAACATAACTGAACCCAACTAGGTTTGACCATGATGCATGCAAGATTTAAAAGAGTAAGGTTTCTATAGGGTTTTAGACTGGTTCCCTCAAGTGAACAACTTGAGGGGGAAGGTGTGGAACCGTCGACTGCACCGCTGATCGGCTGGTTTTACCGCAATTAAGCCTTTCCGAATTTAAGGGTAGTAAATAGTAAGAGTGCAACAACTCATTAAAGCATTGCTATAGGATTTGATACACACGAGTGGAATATGATGTGAAGAATGATTTATGCAGCAGTTAATGACATGCAGGCAAGTATTTTAATGTAGAAAGGAATAAATACAACATTTAAATAATTGAAAAGACAATTACAGAGAAAGAAAAACAAGGAGACAAGTTAGTTTTCCGAGTAATAAAGGAATCATAAACGCTCAAAATAGACAGTCAAATTCAAACAAGGGAGAAGGGTACGGGATAAGGCATGCTTGGACTAATTCATAAGTTCGTTATGGTAAGAGCCTAAAGATATCCCCAGCCGAGTAGACATGCTGTCGCACCCCCTTTTCCCTTCGCGGGGAGGAGTCCGGGTTTTCGACATTCACGGGGTGTGATAATTCATTTTCTTTTGGGAATTGGGTATTTGAAGAGTCGCCACCTAACGGATTAAGGTGCGTTAGGGCACCTAGAGTAGTTAACTCTTGGGTTGGTTCGCATTACCAAAGACTAGGGTAAGGGCTCGAAGTAACCTCGAGGGGAAGGTGTTAGGCACCCCTCTTAGTCCATAATCGTGGGTCCCGACCAAACTTATATTTACAAATTAGTCCATACAAGTAGTTGAATCAAACAAGTTGTTTGTAAAGCACATTGAACGATTCAAGTAGTGAAAATAGAAGTTTGAATAAATTATAAAAATAAAGTTTTAAACAAATAGAGGATTTAGGGTAAGGAGGGGTCCTAGGTTGTTTATCCTATAGGATCACCACACGCAATGTCCGGTAGACACTCCTCAATGAGGGGCTACACGTGACATTAACGCGTAGTCATCATATCCCATGTCTACCCTTCACATCCCCTTATTGGTCATGCAAAGCGAGTGTTGGTCACTGATACCTATTGCGTGCTACTACCCGTCCCTTCTTAACGGTCCCGGAGGGAGTTAGGACCTTTACCTATAGGTGGTTCTAGACGTACTCCTAAGGTTTTAAAGGCAAAAATTTAAGGTGACAGTCAAAAAACATTTAGGACTTCCACATAATGGGAAAAATTAAGAGGCTCACAGTTTCCTCCTCAAACAAACATACAAGAAACATGACTCAAATACAGGTAAGGTCTTTATTAATCAAAGTCCTAAAGTATGATTTCTAAGTGATTATGCAGAAATAGACCACTTTCAGATTCAAAAGTTATAACCTAGTAGTTGCCTAGAGACTCCTTTTTAATAGCTTATTAGAATCAGAAACGTTGAACGATGGAAACAACTTCAGGGACATATTTTCTATTGAGTGAAGCAGGCAGATTTGAAAATAAACCCTAAGAGCAGAATTTCTACCCGTATTAGCCCACAAAGTAAACATCTACCCACCCTTTTATTAAATACCCCAAATATCTATTTATAAATTATTACAGGCCAATAAATGAATCACATAAGTAAAAATAGAAAATCAAGAAGCTCTTCTATAGAGAGCCTGCAGTTAGGCCCAAGTTTCCCAAAGCCTCCAATGGTCTTACAAGCCTCATTTTCATAGACGAATCAGAGTCTAGGTGCATCAAAGTTCCCTAAGGGTCTCAAGGACCCTGGGTAATGCTTACACCTAGACTTAGTAGCCAAACATTGAACCAGTGCAGTATGGAAAGGCTAGCCTCAGTATGCCAAAGTTCAGAGGGTTCTCAAGAGGATCCCAAGGCAGTACACATATTAGAGGGGGCAGAACTTATTAACTAAGAATGAAGTGGAAGTGCAGGACACAGGTTGAAAGAAATCTATTAAAGACTGGATTTAAAAGCCTGTTTTAAAAGCAGTCGGTAAGGTAATAGAGGTTGTTTGAAAGAGGTTGGAGGGATAAACAAAATCAAACACTTCAGGATAGGATCACCACAGAACCCAAATGAGTTCAGTAGTAACACATAGGTCAAAGGGCTTGGGATACACATGCATTTGACTGCAAATACATAACCCCAGCAAGGGTATTTGGACTAGTTTAGACATGCTCAGAAATAGTTAAAATTGGCATAATCACAAACTAATCAGGGAGAACATAAACACATAAAAGGGGGAGGGGGAGGGATTTGGGATTCGTAAGAATGGTAAGCACCCAATAGGTAAAAAAAACAATTGTCTAGGTATGATTGAATCACACAAGGGAGGGAGGGGAGTCATACTAGCATGCTAACTACAAACTTCATAATAGAGCCACAAGTAAAAGCAGGCTAGAACTAAAAGAAACTGAAATAGGAAGAGAGACATGTTGTTGTTGAGGCTTTAAATTAAACTTGGACATACCGGTGAAGATAAAAGTAAGCAGAATGAAAGAACCAAAGAGTATAGATGATTAGCCTTGGCTTGAAGTCGACTAATAGTAGCAAAATAATACAAGGAAGAAGGGAGAACAAAGATTTTTTAATAAGAGAGGAGTTTTTGAAAGCCAAGTGTCCGTATCTTGTTTGTGAAAGACTTAGAGTATTTATAGTTGAAAGTAGATAGTGGAATAAGGTAAAAACTATAGTAGTATACTAATTTAAGAACCCATAATCAATCAATTAGAGAATCAAGGAAGTACTCCCTTAATTTAAGGGAATCAAGATCAAACGGAAAGATTCAGTACCATATAAGGTAGGAAGAATAATCAATACATGATTAAGTAAGGAAGGAGTCAAGGTTCTGTAGGCATAGAGTAGCCAATTAGGACCAAATTCAGAAGAAAAAAATCCAATTAAGGAAAGTCTAAGTAAAACGAAGTACCATAATAGATAAGGTAATGAAATCAGTTAATTTACACAGACGAGGTAAAGCTTTTAGGGCTTTTAAAAGAAGATCTTTCAATCACCATCAATTAAGAAAAATTAGAATCAATCATGGGGAGTCATGATTCTATATTTTCAACATATAAATAGAGATGAATGAATAGGAGTAACAATCAAACAAGGTCAGCCATATAGACAGAAAGAAATAAGAGTTGAGCAAACAGAATCATATCGAGGTGATATAAGTAGGCTAAAGAATCAGCAGAACATATTCGAAGCATGGTGACCACGAGATATTAACGAGAATCAGGTAAACAAGCTAAAACACACAGAACCAAGGCAAAGAAAATCATGCTAATACACAGAAACAAGATAAAGAGATGGCCTATGAGCTTACTTTGCCACCTAGCTTATCGAGTGTGCATACAATATTTCATGTTTCTATGCTTCGAAAGTATATCCGCAATCCATCTCATGTTTTGGATTTCAGCACGGTCCAGTTGGATGGTGATTTGACTTATGATGTGGAGCCGGTGGCTATTTTGGGACGACAGATTCGAAAGTCGAGATCAAAGGATATAACTTCAGAGAAAGTGCAGTGGAGAGGTCAGCTCATGGAGGAGGCTACTTGGGAGACCGAGCGGGAGATGCAAAGCGAATATCCACACCTATTTAAGGCTCTAGGTATGTTTCTAGAGCCATTCGTGGACGAACATTTATTTAAGGGGGGATGATGTAATGACCCGATCAGTTGTTTCGAGAGTTATAGCCCCGTTCCCCCATTTCCTGCTTATTTTGTGTTCTACAGCTATATTATGTCTTATTGAGTCAGTTGTTTCAGGTTCGAAGTGTTTTTGGAGTAAATTGAGACAGTTAGTTTCTTAGGAGGAGGTTTAAGTTGGAAGAACTGATTGGATGTTGACTTATGTGTAAATAATCTCAGATTTGAATTTTTATGATTCTGTTAGCTTTGTTAGGTGATTTTGGACTTAGGAGAGTGTCCGGAATGCGATTTGGAGGTCCGTGGTAGAATTAGGCATGAATTGGTGAAAGTTGAAATATTAGCAATTTTGGCCGGCAGTGGAAATTTTTATATCGAGGTAGAAATGGAATTTTGAAAGTTGGAGTAGGTTTGTGGTGTCATTTCTGACTTGTATGTAAAATTTGAGGTCATTCGGACGTGATTTGATAGGTTTTGGCATCGTTTGTGGAATTTAAAAGTTTAGAAGTTCTTAGGCTTGAATCCAGGGGTAATTTGATATTTTGATGTTGTTTTGAGTGATTCGAAGGTGAGACTAAGTTGGTATGATATTGTGTTGGTATGTTTGGTTGAGGTCCCGAGGATCTCGGGTAAGTTTTGGGTGGTTAACAGATCATTTTTGGCTTTTGGAGGATGGACGATAGCTGCTAGTATTTTTCTTCTAGTTTCCTTATACGGGATCGCATGAGTATATCCGCGATCGTGTAAGCTTATTTGGGGCAGAGGTGAGTTTGTTCTACATGATCGCAGAGTTAGGGATGCGATTGCGTGTGTGTGTGAGGTCGTGCTTCGCAAACGCGTGGTCAATGCCGCATTCGCATAGGAGTATTAGAGTTGAAAAGGAGCTGAGGTGATTGCTCTATGCGATCGCGTAGGTTTGTGTGGAAGTAGTTTGCGAACACGTGGTGAATTCCGTGTTCGCATAGAGTAAAAATATGAGGCAGCTTGTTTGTGCTTCGCGATCGCGAGGCTATTTCCGCGATCGCGATGAAGGATATTTGTGCAGCAGTGTTAAATTTCAAAATCAAGGGTTTGAACCCATTTTTCATAGTTTGAGCTAGAGACCACGGAATTGGGCGATTTTTGAAGGGATTTTTAGAGAGGTGATTGGGGTAAGTGTTTCTCACTTGGTTTGGCTAAATCCCATTATTCTACCTTTAATTGTTTCATTAATTTGTGATTTGGGTTGAAAAATTGGGGAAGAAGATGAAGTGTTCTTGAGTTATGATTTTGGGGGTTTTGAATGGGACTTTTTTTGTCCGATTTGAGTAAATTTGGTATGGGTAGACTTGTGAGTGAATGGGCTTTCTAGTTTTGAGACTTTTGTCGGATTTCGAGACTTGGGCCCAGGGCCCTAGTTTGAGCCGATTTCAGATTTTGGTTATAATTTTGTATTTTTCTTATGGAATTGGTTCCTTTAGCCTAGGGCCCGGAATTTAGGATTTATCCAAATTTTCATCATTTTCAAGTTTGAACTCGGCTAGAGGCGATTTTGAAGAGGTTTTTTATCCCAACTTCATAGGTTAGTAAATTTTAACTTGTTTCCTTACATTTCCATAAACACCCATTGATTTCAACCTTTAATATATACTTTTTCATGGTAGAAATTCGGGATTTAGATAGAAACTGAGGATTTTTAGAAATTGAGATTTAGACCTCAAATTAAGGTCGGATTTTGAAACTAATCACATTACCGGGCTCGAGGGTGAATGGGTAATTGAGTTTTGGTCCAAATCTCAGGTTTTGACCAAGCAGGCCCGGGGTTGACTTTTGTTGACTTTTTTCAAAACATTAAAGATTGAATCTTTTTCACTCGTGGGTAGTTCTAAAACTTATTTTGAATTTTTTGAACTATATTTTGTTAGATTTGATTGGTTTGGAGGCTAATTATAGAGGAACAACCGTGGTTGAGCTTTGATTTGACTGCGGAGTGAGGTAGGTATCGTGGCTAATCTTGACTTGGGGGATTAGGACTTGTTGGTCTATTTGCTATGTGCTTTATGTGTGGGAACACTATATATCTAAAGTGACGAGTATCTACGTATTGTTATTGAGTTAAAGCGTGCAGATATAAATTATTTTTTTATATTATATTATTCCATTAATTATGATTTCCATGCTTAGGTTAGATTATTACTTCATTGATTATTTGTTTCATATTTATTGCGTATTTCCATGTTATTGAATATTTTTGGAAGTTGAAGTTTGGATATCATGGCACCGTATTTGAAGTTAAATTGTTTTCCCCATTGTCTATCATTCAAATTCATATTATTATCATTATCACATGGTGAGAATGAAAGCAAAATCACGAAGGGTGATGACATGCCATTTCATTCATATTATTATTACATGGCGAGGAAGAGAGTAAAAGCATGAAGGTTGATGTCATGCCATTTCATACATTTATTCATTATTACATGGTGAAAAAGAGAGTAAAAGCACGAAGGGTGCCGTGTTATTTTCATATCATTGATTCGACCGATTTACAGTTTGGTGAATTTACTTGGTTATTTCGTGAATTTATACTTGCTATATTTATTATAACTTTCCCTTTTTACATATTCCCTCACAGTTACTATGTTCTTATTCTTTGTTATTACTACTACTTTATATACGCTTGTACAAGTTTATTCACATAGATGTCTTGTCATAGCCTCGTCATTACCTCGTCAAGGTTAGGCTCGACACTTACGGAATGCATTGGATCGGTTATACTCATACTAAACTTCTACACTTCTTGTGTAGATTCTAATATTGGTCCTAGTGGCACTCAGTAGCTCCCTGTTGAATTCAGTAAAATTCGGAGACTTGAGGTATAGTTGCATGGCGTCTGCAATCCTGAAGTTCCCTTCCTTTATATCTTTACTGTTTTATTGAGTTTCGAAACAGTTGAATTTTGTTCAGACCTTATTTGTAGCACTTTAGATGCTCATGTATTCATGACTCCATGTTCTGGGATATCTTTAGATTTCGTTGTTCGGTATTATTTTACTTTACTTCAGACTTATATTGGTTTCAGTGTTAATATTTGATTTTCAACTATTAAAATCGGTTTATTATCTATTTACTCATCCTGCCTAGCAAGTGGACATTAAGCGCTATCATGACCGTGAGGTTAGGATTCCAAGTCGTGACAAATTCTTAAGGCTTTGAAAGTTTTATCCAAATATTATTCTTATTATTTATGTTTTACTTTCACTTAATATAAATTAAATTTTTATTTAAGTTTTTAATACTTTACTATTAAAGTTTGATGTTTAATTAGTTTATTTATAAGTTAGAAGTTTCATAACATTCAAATAAAAATTATGGTATAATATATTTATTAATTTTATAGGACATAATTTATTTTACAAAACCTGGCTCAACGCAATATTTATAAGCTGGGCCAATCGGGGCCAAAATTAGACCCCAAAGACCACTCGCTTAAGCCCAGTAAAATTAACCCATACCTAACTAGTACCGAGATTGGTCTGGCTATTTTTTCTCAGGGTTGGTCTGGACCAACTCGACACGTTGATACCATTTATAATGGTTAGAAAAAGTTAAAAAAATAAATAAAATTAGACCAGCTATTTATATAAAAATCCTAATAATAAATAAGAGTCTGGTGGACTTGGCTCAAAATTCAAATCCTACTAAACTTTTTTGGGAATTATGCGATACATCAAATATATACATTGTATTTATCATTTGCGACTATACTTTCAACAATTTTACCATTCATAACTATATCTGGATTTTATAGCAAATCCACAAAATAAGAGATTAATTGTTTTGAACCGAAACAAAAGGGTAAAATGCTCTCGTAGTTTAATTGGTTAGAGCCTTCACTTAGTTACTAGAGGTTTTGAGGACAATTTTTGTTACAATTATAAATGATAATTAGATAAACTACATTTAATGGGCTCTAAAGTATATTTAGACGAGAGGGGCCGGTAAGCAACTTCCACTTTCGATCAAGAAACGTTGTGAGTTGTATGTTGGAGGGAAGGATGTGCAGGGTAGGGGTAGACAAGAGGGGTGGTTGTTGTTGTAAACTATGGTTCCTAGAACTTCTTTCTATGAAAGCCACTTGTTCATCCCTATCATGGTTTGGTTCCTTACCAAAATTTCTAGTTTCACTTCCTAAGTGGCAAATCACTACCAAACGCCTCACTCCCTTTCTCCCCTCTTCCTTTTTTCCATTCCAAAGACCAAAAATCTACTCTGCTCTTCCCTCCATAATTATACATTCTTGTACCATGTAGAATACTACAAACACTAAAAAAAAATTCTTATCTTCATTTACAATCCCAAATTTCATAAATTCGCACAAATTACTGAAAAGACAAAAAGCTGCCTTATATATGCGCTTCTTATTATTATCGCCCCTTCTTGTTAACTCAGTGATCAAATTCTCCAATTCCAACGCGCTTTTTGGGTTAGGATTCCAATTATACCCTCGTCACTCTCGGTATTTACGATCGCCCGTTACAATGGCGTCGGCGGTGAACAAGTTTCCGGTAGAGGAGGAATGTGTTGGTATAGCGAGGAAGTGTTGGATCAAGTTCAAGAGAGAGTCTACGTTCGCACTGTACACTCCGTTTGTGGTTAGTTTGGCATCAGGAACCCTAAATCTGGATACTTTCCGCCATTACATTGCTCAGGATGTTCACTTCCTCAAATCCTTCGCTCAAGCGTCAGTTCTTCACTTCCTTTTTTTTTAAATAATAAATGTTACTCAGAAAATGTTTCAGTGATTATGTATTTCTTTTTTCTGGTAGTGCAGTAATTGGTTGGTGCTTTAAATTGTAAATTTATGTTAGGAATATTTTCTGTAGTAATTACTCCCTCCGTTCCCCAAAATTGTGATGCAAAGAACTTTTGAACTTGTAGTTGAAATAGGCTATAGATATCTGTGTGGCTATGAATCATCTCACTAAGGCTAAAGCAAGAAGCTTAAAGTTAATTTGTTTCTATATATAGAAATGTATAATTTTTTTCGGACAACATAAAAAGCAAAGAGTATCACATAAATTTGAGAAAAAAGGAGTATATGTTTTTCTTCTGTCTGGTACCGTTAATAATCTTTGGCTGGTGGAAATGATGTCATTTGTGTTTATTTGTGATTTCTTGTTTTTATATGTACTGTGTTTATTTGGTTTCTAAAGAAAATCAAGAAAGTTGCTACTATCTTTGTTGTATTACTTATTTCCTTTTCTCCAGGCGGATAAGGGCTTATGGAATAGCATTTTATGTGTCTTAACTTTATTTTTCAGGGAAAGAAAATGGGATTTAACTAGCAGAAAGAAAAGGGAATGTCTATCTGACATTTGAAAGAATGTGGACTTAGTCCATCTATATAGAAGAGGATCTTTAATTTTGTTAGTTGGTCAAAATGTACAAGAAGTGGCACTAAAAATATCTATCCATTTCAGCTATAATGTACAAGAAGTATGAAATTCATCATTCCTTGGGAGAAATCCAATATACAGGCCTGAATATGGCTAGTGGATTACTTTACCCTTTTAAACTCATCGGGAATGTCTTCTAGAGTTTCGGCATGTTTAGGTAAAGTAAAGCATTAAAGTTGTGGAGGGGAAAAATATACATGAAAATAGCGTTTTTCTGGTTAAGTGAAAGAAAAAGAACAACCTAAGAGAAGAAAAGGAAAAACATAATGCTAGATGTTATTCTGGTCGATTTGTCTTTTCATTCTCTGACTTGGTCGGCCTTTTCCGAACTTTTGTTGTCGCTAGATGTAAACTTAAAGGGACAAGACAATAGTCTGTTCTCTACAAGTTTAAAGTTAAAACTTCTAAAAGGACCTCATGTCCTCTCTCCTTTTGTTTTCCTTTTGTTTGCTCTCTTATCTTTTCCAGGATTCCTTTTACCTCCACTTAATGGTATAACTTCTTTTTTCTTTTTTGAAGTATTTTCATCCAGGATATCCATTATTTTGGTGCTTTATTTTTTGCCAGAAATTCCTACAATTTTGCAAGGGGGTATCCAGTCAAGACCTGGGCGTGAAAATCCCCCACCCATAGTTTTTTAAGGATTGTAAAATGAATTTCAACCTTATTCCCATTTTTAGGTCTCTTTTGGTAATGAATTATATGTACTCTTTCTTAAAGTTCTTCTATTCACATTGTTTTGCTAGAGATGTGGGAAATTTTTTGGGTTTAGTGGTTTTGATGCTCTATGTTATTGCTAATAATTGTAAGAGTTTGGACAAATGATCGATTTTTGGGGGCAACAAGATCTGTTTTTGCGTGGCCTTTGCTGGTCGTGTAATAATTGTATTTCATGTCTTTCTTCTCGTAAGAAGTTTGTTAAGATTTAAAAAAAAAACCTGCAGGTATGAAGCTGCAGAAGAGTGTACTGACGATGACGATGCGAAGATTGGCATTAGTGAATTGCGGAAGAATGTTATTGAAGAACTTAAAATGCATGGTGCAGTTTTAAAAGTAAGATATGAGTCACTAATCCAGTTTCTTTTCCATTGAATTCAAGTTTCTCATTCACCACTTTGTGATTTGTATGGCCATGTCCACAAATTTAATGTTGCTTCTTTCCTCCTGAGAGATATGGTTGACTTTAACCTCAGTCATTTAAACCCTTGTTTTGAATGTGCTGGAAAAGGGATGTTGGATCCATTTACCCATTTGTATTGTCTGTTCAATTTGCTTTTGCAACAAAACATGAAGCTTTTGCTTAGTTCTAGCAGTAGACGAAGCATACATCTGGATTTCTTTTAATCTTGAGTAGGCTCGTCGGAAAGGAATGTGATCTATAATTCTCTTTTTTAATTTATTACCATTTTGCATGTAAGCGAGTACATTCATCTGTCGATGCTTAAAAAAAGACTAGGTCATTTATCTTGAAACTTACAGGGACTTTGATGTCTGGAGAAATTTGATGTAAAAATTACTTTAGGTATGAACTTATAATTGTGCCAACTTAAGTTTCCATCTCCAACTTTAGCTTTTGCATCCTCACTATTCAAAATATTTCTAAGGAATTGGATAAATTCAAATCTGGCTACATCACTATATTAAGAGCTTAACTAGTCTTTCAACCTTGAAAAGTTCAGTAGCCTAGAAGGCACTATATACATTTGCGCACAACCTGGTGAAATGGATCTCTCTCGTAATCCATTCAGCAGTATGTTATGTGGACCAGGGTATGGGTGCGGATGTGCGTGTAAGGCTTGCATTTTCCAACCTTTGTTTAGAATGCGGGGTTGACGATATTTAGGCATTACTTTGAGCATCCAGCTATCGGTAAATCAATTAATTGAGCCTAATCCCAAAGAAAGTTGGGGTCTGCTATGTGAATCCTCTATAATCATTAAGCTGTATTTGGGTTCAATCATTTTAATATTACTTTTATTAGTGGTTATCTAAAACTTTAGGTTTTCTCAATCTTTCAATTGTCTACACTGGCATACTTTCAGGATACAGTTATTAGCACAAAAGCTATCTTTATATGCATATGATAGTTGATCATCTAACATCTGTTTGATGTAAGGTGTGAATAGTCTTTAGATGTAAAGATACCTTGTCTATGTCGGGAGTTTGAGGTCTCAATAGATTATGTGTTTGTCAGTCTATATTGAAGTACTTTAAAATATGTTTTTCCAGTGAATTTCACTTATACATCTTGGGTACACGATGGTGTGGTTTACGGGGAGAGCTTAGTGGGCATAGCAGTTGGCAAAAAAACAATATAGTTTGACTAGTTCAAAGGAGGGAGAAAAGGATTGCAAGAGAGGAGGAAACAAATAAGATAACCGGGTGCCAGGATTCAGTTAATTGATAAGTTTGCTCCTAGTTATCAAATGAGACCGTGGCAACTTTGTGACCAGAGCTTTCTACCAATGAGGTTTCATGCCAAAAGATCATTTTACTGTCTTTCTTTGCATGCCAGTTAGCGTATACTTTAGTTGCATCAGGTCTTATTAGTTATAGGAAATGACACTTTATTACTTTGGTAAGTGTAATATATACACAAGATGGCTTTTTGTTTTTTTGTTTCTTTTTAGGGATGAAGAAAATATATATATATATATATATATATACCACAAGATGATTTTGGTTGGCAAAAAACACAGATCTACTATTGATGTCGAGTACAATTAGGCTCAATACTAGGAGACCTTGCAGGTTCATTTTTGAGAAAATGAGAAGTAACTGCTTGAGCTAGTGGATAAATTCAGAAACTATTTGTCAAAATTAACTTTGATGTTTGGATCTGCAACTAATGTCTTTCTCTTTTTGATATTGGTGGATGTTTTGATGCTTTTAACAAAGTCAAAGATACTCCAGTGGGCATGTTTAACTTTATTCTGATCTGCTGTAAAAGTGAAGTAACTATTGGTCAAGTAACTGCGTATTTGCGCTCTTACGCGTAGCACGGTGTGTCTTGATAGTCAATAATGTGGAGAAAATTCTCTTTTGCGATAATATTAGTATTACTCGGTGACATTCTAGTAACCACTTTGTATTTGGTGGGTATCTTCTTTTTCTTAATGTTGATAGTGAGTTAGGCATACTTTTCGTTTCTACTGGTTGGTTAGTATTCGCTTTTGGTTTTTTAGTCTAGTTTGGTCAAATGATTATACATGTTTAAGATGTTGGTGCTTGTTGGTAAGTGAACAAACAAATTGAAGAAGCACTAGGAGGTGCAATCTTCATCAATTCTAGAAATGGTGGTCCTGCCATATTATTGATGTGATTGTTAGATTTTGGGAAAAAGCTTTTCATATGTCCTCTCTTTTTCTATTGAAAATGGAGAGGACAGGTTGTAATGTTGGAACTAAGAGGTTTTTACATTTGTAACCTATAGGAAGAACTTGTTTTTTATCCTTCAAAAAGAAAAGGAAGAACGTGGTTTTCCTTGAGTTAGAGCTGTTAAGAGGAATGAATTATCTAATTTTTGAACGTCAATGCCCTTTGAGAAAACTTCTAAAAATGAGTCTGAGGGATTATTAAGTGGAAAGAACGTCTTTCCTCAAATTCTACGACTTCTTTTCCTTCTTGTCCAAGTTTGGAGGGCCAAATGAGAACATCACTTGAAAAGGTGACTGGTTGTTCATTGTGGAAATTCATCTTAATTTATACAATTTTCACTTATGCATATCCGTTGTTATGGGTTTCATTTTGTCATTGATTAGTTTGCAGTGAAAAGAGAAGAAATATGGGAGAATTCTCTTTACAGATGCTAATAGTAGAATGAAACGCGCCGGGGTCGCCTTACAGAAGCAATCTTATTAGTAGAAGAGAAATTATTATAATATTCCTTTGTGGCAAGACGGGCCTTAAGTCAGTCAAATTATATGCATGGTCTATCATTTATGTGTATAAGCATTTATGTTGCTCGGACTCTCCGAAAATATTAATGGGTGCGTGTCGGATCCTCAAAAAATAGTATATTTTGGAGGATCCGACACGGGTGCGGCAACTGTTTTGGAGAGTCCGCGCAACATAAATAAGCAGCTATCCACTCCTTACTCCTTTGTGCTAGTCAATACTATAATTTAGGAAGGAAGAATGGTTACACTTCTGTTTGTCTAACTTCTTAATGATCTTTCAATAGTTGGATGCAATAAAGTGAGAGTTTCATTGTTGACCTCTTAAGGGACATCCTTGTTGATAAAAAGGTCTGGTTGCTGTCAGCCTGTCACCTACTGTTTAAACTGGAAAAATTGGTGCTAATACTTGCTACCCAACATTTGAAACCTTTCAAGCCTGAAATTTCAAAAGCACATTAAGAATGGCGAGGTCTCTAAAGCCTGAAGTATTTCAGAAAGCAAGAAGTCAGTATCATCAACACATTGGAAATGTGAGATCATATGAACTCATAATAGTGGTTGGCAGTCAAAGATATGGTTGTTTTTTCATAATTTAGGTAATTCCTTAAAATCAATTCCTCACTATTTGGGAAAGAAAAAATCAATTCCTGGCTATTCCTTTTGGTCCCAAATTCATCTTCCTTTTAGATTTTCTTTCATATTCTTCTTTTTACGGGATAATTAACTTATTGAAAGATACAAATGGAGGTTACAAAAAGATAATAGAATGTCCTTAAGTTAAGATTAGTTAAAGAGGATTTTAAACCATAAATGTATCCCTTTCCCTTTTCTTTGAAGCTATCTGAAATAGTGATTGATTTCTTTGAAAGAAAATTCTGCCGTATTAAAATGGCGCATAATTTTCACACTTCTAGAGTAGGTAATTTTAACTCTTAAACATTACTAAGAGAATAACTTCGTCTTGTCCTATGCAAACATGACTCGGCAGAGGAACCTAAACACTGCAAAGGCAATTGAAATGAGCATAGATCATAGTTATATGGGATATTTTTCTTCTTGGATCACTAAGGTCTGCCTGAATTTAATGGGCTGTGAAGGACTTGTCTGAAAATTGGTTATGCATTGTGTATAAGACTTAATGCTGATGAGTAGTCAAGCATTTTGGTATTTTTATGTGCTTATTGCAAAGAAAGAATGTGTAAGATATCCTAATTCCTTTTTAGGGATACAGTAGCAGAAAGGATACGAGAGGAATTTTTTTAACGAATAGACGAATGGCCCTATCTGCGGGCTGTTAGTTTAGCTGTACTATCATGGCAAGCTTCTTGATTATCCAATATCCAAGTCATTTCCTGCTATTCTTCAGAAATAGCATGATGTCCATGGTTAATGCCCAACTGATTCATCATTTTAGATTCACTGTAGTTAATATTTTGAGCTGCCAAGATGTTTATATAGTCCGAATGTACTGTATATTTAAGCACTTCTCACAGCACACACGAGAGCTACATATTGAAGTTTTATTTTCATTTCTATTCGAGAAAACACAATCTCATTATCTTTCTCGAGTGTAACTAATTTGGCAAGTAAGTTAAGAGGTGCTGTTACTGACAAGTGATAGCAACCATTGGTAACAGTTGATGTTTATGATCATCTTGAGTCCTATGTAGCACTCTAAACTCTCTCATGTGTATGTCTTGTCTTCTTGCTTGGGAAAATAAATCATTTTACAATCGCTTCTATAGGAGTGGGGCATTGATCTGGTCAAAGAGTGCACTCTTAACCCTGCAACGGCCAAGTACACAGATTTTTTATCAGCTACAGCTTCAGGAAAGGTTGAAGGAGTAAAAGCTGCTAAACTTGCCACGCCATTTGAGAGAACGAAGTTGGCAGCTTATACTCTAGGTGCTATGACTCCTTGCATGAGACTTTACGCCTACATTGGTAAGGAGCTGCAAGCGTTCCTCGAGGGAGAGAAAATTCATCCATACAAGAAGTGGATTGACAGTTATGCATCTGAAGGTTTCCAGGTATGTGGCTGTTTATTCCTACTCGTCAAACTGATGAATTCAGCTTGTGAAAGATATTTTATGACATAATACACATTTTACTTAACTGGACTCAAGTATGTTGTTTATTGAATAATAGGCATCAGCTCTGCAAACAGAGGACTTGTTGGATAAACTGAGTGTCCCTTTGACAGGCGAAGAGCTTGACATCATTGAAAAGCTTTATCATCAAGCAATAAAACTTGAAATCGGTTTCTTCTTAGCCCAGCCACTTATTCAGAAAACTGTCATCCCTTTGTCAAAAGATCACAACCCTGCTGAACACCGGCTTACCATATTTTCTGATTTCGATTTGACATGCACTGTTGTTGATTCTTCTGCCATCTTGGCTGAAATTGCAATTATAACAGCACCAAGATCTGATCAAAATCGACCAGAGAATCAAATTGTGCGGATGTTGTCGGCTGATTTGAGGAATACATGGGGAGATCTCTCTAAGCAGTACACTGAAGAGTATGAGCAATGTATAGAAAAGATATTACTTACTGAAAAAGGTAACACTTTTTCTTAATCTTTTGATGTTTTCAACCTTCTGATATCACAATATTGCAAAACAGCTTGAATGAACCTGTTCTAAGAATCTTGCTCTTACAGCGGAAAAATTTGATTATGAAAGACTGCATAAAACACTTGAGGAACTTTCTGATTTTGAGAAAAGGGCAAATGCTAGGGTGACTGAATCTGGGGTACTGAAAGGTTTAAACCTTGAAGACATAAAACGAGCCGGGCAGCGATTGATTCTCCAGGATGGTTGCACCAACTTCTTCCAGAGCATAATAAGAAATGAAAATCTGAATGCAGACATTCATGTCCTCTCTTATTGCTGGTGTGGCGACCTTATTAGGTCTTCCTTTTCATCAGGTATTTCATTGCTAAGACAACTTAGTAAAATGGAACTTCAGTTGAACATGTGCATTAACCATAATGTTTCGGTTGGGTACACTAGGTCTGCTAAATTTATTGCTGTAGGTTGATTGTTATAGTCTATCTACCTTTTATCAAATGTCTTCTGATTCCTTAGTTGCACCTGGATATGCTAGGAAGTTTGCTAAACTTTTTTTTGTTGCCAAGTGACATTTGTCCCCCTTCATTGCGCCAATCTTGCTTCCATCCGCTATTCCTTTCTTGTACCATGGGAATGTAAAACTCTTTCAAAATGAATGAGAAGAAAGAAGGGGGGAAATGGAAAAGAGAGTGGAGGAAAAAGCTGATTTTCCTTGTTTTTCAAATTTACCCTGCTTTCTGTTCTTATTTTTTTGTCATGCGTTCTCCTTCCTTTCTGACTTATCTTTTCCTCTTAAGCTTAGAGATATGAACATTCTTCATATAGTCTTGGCATGCTTATAATAATCTTTAGTTGGGCTCCGAAGCTGATGACATAAGCTCTATTTCGTTTGCGTTATGGTAGAAGTTGAGGGTCTTACTGAACAGTTATCTTTTTTTATTTGTAATTAATGATGTGCTGTTAAATTTTGTCCTGCCTTTTTGGCTTACAAAGCAGTTTTCTTTTCCTGCCTTTTGCTGAACAGGGGGTATGGATGCTCTGAATGTGCATGCCAATGAGTTTATATTTCAAGAATCTCTATCCACTGGTGAAATTGTTAAGAAAGTTGAATCCCCCATTGACAAGGTTCAAGCATTCAGTAAAATTCGAATGAACTGTGGCAATGACAAAAAAAATCTGACTGTTTATATTGGGGATTCAGTCGGCGACTTACTTTGCTTGCTTGAAGCAGATGTTGGCATTGTGCTTGGTATGAGCTCAAGTCTAAGGACGGTGGGGAATCATTTTGGTGTTTCTTTTGTTCCTCTTTTTCCAGGTGTTGTCCAGAAACAGAAGATGTGTGCTGGGGTAGACTCATCAAGTTGTTGGAAGGGACTATCTGGTGTTCTCTATACTGCCTCTAGCTGGGCTGAGATACATGCTTTTGTATTGGGGTCATGAATTCTCTTCAAGTTACATATTCACCATGCTTATTAGGACATATGGAGAAATCCTTATATAGTAGATCATACATACCGCTTTGTGGCTAGTTTTATTGCAGGCCACAGATCAGTTCTGTTGTTCCATTTTTGTTTTTCTACAGGGCCTTCCGTTCAGAAATGTAAATGTCATTCATTTGGCTGGAGATTCTATATGAATACTGCAAATGTTAAATGTCGGTGGCTGTTCTATTCTGAAATTTTATTATTACTTCTAGGGTCTTGTATATTCTTGGTGAATGGTTCTCGGATAAAGCAAACATACAATGGTTTTGAATGAGGTGAATTACAGGTTCTCGCTGTTCAGTTTTTTTGAGTGGCAGTGGATGACTTATTTTTGGCTCTGTAGCTGTTGGAACGATCATTGTTGGTTGTAATGAGGTGCTCTGTAATGAAATATCTAGCTACATCTTTCCAGTTTTCATCTGCTTTTCTTGCATGCTTAATTTCTTTTCTCCGAGTTTAAAATATATTCGAGCAACCAACCAAAACAAAATAAAATTATTTGAGCAGTTTCAGTTGATTTTTCTTGTGCGTGTTTCTTTCGTGTAGTGTGATCTGAGCATATGACGAAATTTTTCACCAAGGTCCAAATATTAATAGCAGTGAGATCATCAGCCAGTATCTATTTAAATATCATAGTTGACTTTTAATGTTGAATATCTATTCTCAAATTTTGTATGCTTATCATGTTCTCCTCACAATTGGCTGTCAACCATGTGATAACGTGTTTAAATTGATTAAACTGCGCTTATGTGATTACTTTGAACTGTTCCCAAAACTTTCTGTATAAAGCAAAGAGCAAATCACATATTCTCTTCATAATTTTTGCTACATCTATTGCTGAACTTTAAACTCCATTGCTGAAGCTGCTATACAATGGCATCACGAAATCCCCATATTGCCATTTTACCAAGTCCTGGTATGGGTCACCTAATCCCTATGGTAGAGTTTGCCAAACGGCTCATCGCTCAACACCAGTTCTCTATCACTCTTATGCTCCCAACAAATAAACCTATCTCTAAAGATCAGAAAAATTTCCTTGATAATTCTCTTCCCTCTAATTGCATCAATTACCACCTACTTCCTCCAGTTAACCTGGATGACTTGCCACGTAATGTAAAAGCTGAAACCCGAATCTCCCTTACTGCCACACGTTCTCTTCCTTCACTACGTGAATTCTTAAAGTCACTTGTTGAGTCCAAGAAATTATTACTAGTTGCTTTGGTTGTTGATCTTTTTGGTACTGATGCATTTGATATTGCCACTGATTTCAAGATTCCACCTTATATATTTTACCCTTCTACAGCTATGGCTTTGTCTTTGTTTCTTTACTTGCCTAAGCTTGATGCAACTCATTTGTCATGTGAGTATAGGGACTTGTCTGATCCGGTTATGATTCCGGGTTGTATTCCTATTCATGGAAAGGATCTTCTTGACCCGGTTCAGGACCGAAAGAATGAAGCTTACAAATGGCTTCTTCATCATGCAAAGAGGTATAGTATGGCTGAGGGAATCGTAGTGAATAGTTTCAAGGAATTAGAAGGTGGAGCCATTAAAGCTCTTCAAGAAGAACCCGGTAACCCACCCGTTTACCCGATTGGACCACTTATTCAGATGGATTCGGGTATTAAAAATGATGAAGGGTCTGGATGTCTGACGTGGCTCGATGAACAACCACGTGGATCTGTGTTATACATCTGTTTCGGGAGCTGTGGGACCCTCTCTCATGAGCAACTTATTGAATTTGCATTAGGACTACAAATGATTCATGAGCAGTTGAGATTCTTGTGGGTAATTAGATGCCCCCCTAAAGGCACTATTTTAGCCAATGCTACTTATTTTAATGTCCAAAATTCAACAAACCCTCTTGATTTTCTACCACAAGGGTTCTTGGAAAGAACTAAAGGGTTAGGTTTAGTGGTGTCCAATTGGGCCCCACAAGCTCTAATTCTTAGCCACATTTCAATAGGAGGATTCTTAACTCATTGTGGATGGAACTCGACGCTAGAGAGCATGGTCCATGGGATACCGCTTATAGCTTGGCCACTTTATACAGAACAAAAGATGAACGCGGTTATGTTAACCGAGGACATAAAAGTGGCACTCATGAGGCCAAAAGCCAATGAAAATGGAGTCGTGGAAAGATTGGAAATTGCTAAAGTTGTGGAAGGATTAATGCAAGGTAAAGAAGGAAAAAGAGCGCGCAATAGAACGAGAGATCTTAAAGATGCAGTAGCTAAAGTGCTGAGTCAAGATGGTTCTTCTACAAAAGTAGTAGCTGAATTGGTTGCAGAATTGAAAAAGAAGGTTGTTAAATACAGTAGTGCAGTAATTGATTAGCCATTATTTATACAGAAATGTATGCATGTTTGTAATTCCAGGTCTAGTTAGTTACAACCTTGCCGTAATATTGTTTTGCTATTGTAAAAAGTTAGACGCATATGGATTAATTATTATGACTTGATGTACATGGATGATACGATACCTATGTACTTATGGACCATTTTTTTCTGGGTAAGTTTCACAAATGGTCATATAACTATGATTTTTTCACCAATATCACATAAAACTCATAAAACTTTTACTAACCCACACAAAAATCATAGTGACTGAAAAATACAACTTTCCAGTAGTATTTTTTTATTTCACTTTTATTATTTATTTTCAATCTAATAAACATTAACCCAATTAAAATAGGATATCTATATATATATATATATATATATATATATATATATATATATATATATATATATATATATATATATATATATATATATACTGAGTTATATGCAAAACCCAGGAAACTCTGAATCTCTGTGGCTGAAGTAGGTCTAGGCCAGTTCTAAACCATCTCAATCTTCTTAGAATCTATTTTAATGCCTTCAGCCGATACAACATGCCCTAAAAGGCAACCAAGTCCAACCAAAACTCACACTTTGGAAACTTGTCATATAACTAACTATCTCTCAGAGTCTGAAGTATAATCCCAAGATGTTGCTCATGCTCTTCTCAACTGCGGGAATAGATCAAGTCATCAATGAATACGATCACAAAAGAATCCAAATTTAAATATCTGGTTCATCAACTCCATAAATGTTGCTGGGGTATTTGTCAGCCCAAATGATATTAGTAGGAACTCATAATGCCCATACCGAGTTCGAAAATCTATCTTAGGGACATTGGATGCCCTACTATTCAACTGATGGTAGCCAGACCTTAAACCGATCTTCGAAAACCTTGAAGCTGATCAAATAAGTCATCCATCCTCGACATCAGGTACTTGTTCTTGATAATTACTTTGTTTAACTGCTGATAGTCTATACACATCCTCATAGAACCATCCTTCTTCTTCATGAACAACACGGGCGCACCTCAAGGCGAGACATTAGGTCTAATGAATCCCTTATCAAGCAAATCATGCAGCTGCTCCTTCAATTCCTTCAACTCCAACGGGGCCATACTATATGGTGGAATAGAAATGGACTGAGTTCTTGGAGCCGAGTCAATACATAAATCAATATCTCTGTCGAGTGGCATCCCCGACAGATTTTCAAGAAACACCTTTAGAAAATCACGCACAACTGGCACCGAATCCATGGAAGGACCTCCTCACTAAAATCCGAATATAGGCTAAATAAGCTAAACATACCTTCTCGTCCATACGCCGAGCCTTACATAAGAAATAATCCTGCTAATAGAATGACCATGAGTCCTTCTCCACTCTAAGCAAGGCAACCCCGGCATGGCTTAGGTCACCATCTTGGCGTGACAGTCCAATATAGCATGATACAGTAACAGCTAGTCGATGCCTGAAATAACATCAAAGTCCACCATATCAATAAGTAGGAGGTCTACACTAGTATCAAGACACCCAATAGTAATCAAACAAGAGCGATAGACACGATCTACAACAATAAAATCTCTCACAAGCGTGGGCACATACATAAAAGCACTCAAAGAATCACGAGGCACAACCAGGTATGAACCAAAATAGGATGACACGTAGGAATAAGTAGATCCGTATCAAATAGAACTGAAGCATCTCTATGAAAAATCGGAACAATATATGTGATGACAACATCAGATGAATCGGCCTCAAGTTTAGCTGGGAATGCAAAATAATGGGGCTGGGCCCCACCACTCTGACATACACCCCTTGGACGGCCTCTACCTGGCTAGCCTCCATCTCTAACGGCCTGACCTCTACCTCTAATGGCCTGACCTCTACCTCTGGTATCCTGACCCCGCCTCTAGCTGGCTGAGTGGGCGGCAAAACAACCAGTGTCGAAGCCATGGCACGAAAACCCTACTAGTGCATGCCACCTTGTGATCTGGGGCAAAATCTAGAAAAGTGCCTCGGATCTCCACAAGTATAACAAGCCCTCTGTTGCTATGACTGTTAACCCTAAAACCGGCCCTGTCGACCTGGATAACCACTTTAATAACTCTGGATCGGAGGTTCATTAATCGAGCTGATGGTACACTGTAGGCTAGCTACTCAAGATGAGATACATAAGGACCATGATTACTCGATGCATCGTCGGATGCCTAAAGCACTGACTGAAATGGCCTAAGAGGATGGCCTCTACCAAAGTACCCTTGCCTCCAGATGAGGCACTACTGAAACCACCAAAGGACTTTTATCAAATACCGACCCCCTTTCCTGATCACGAACCATCTCCATCCGTCTAGATATCTCTACGGCCATTTGAAAAGAAATATCATCTCCGGTCTCTTTGGTCATCTATAGCCTGATAGTGAAAGTGATCCTATCAATGAATCTCCTTACTCTTTCCCTTCAAGTAAGGAGCAAGATAATGACACAGTGAGCTAGGTCCACAAATTGAGTTTTATATTGGGTAATAGTCATGCTACCATGTTGAAGGCGCTCAAGCTGCCTGCGGTAATCCTCTCTCAGAGTGAAAGGACTAAATTTCTCTAGAAATAACTGCCAAAACTGATCCCAGGTAAGTGAAAGTGAACTAGCTGGTCTAGTCAACACATAATCTCTCCACCATCTCTTCGCAGAACCGGTCATTTGGAACACTGCAAAGTTGACCCCATTGGTCTCAACAATAGCCATGTTGCGCAACACCTCGTGGCTATTGTCCAAGTAATCATGTGGGTCCTTAGATAGTGCACCACTGAAATGATTAGGAAAGAGCTTGGTAAACTTATCCAGCCTTAACAAGGCCCTAGAAGACATAGTAGGCCTATCCCTGGCTTGTGCCACAACAACCGGATGAACTACCCCAACTGTCTGGGCTACTGGAGTCTGATATAGGGGAACCACCTGCTCAGAGGTGTGAGTAGAGGGAGTCTATGCTCTTCCCCCATCTTGAGAGACAGATGGTGCCACCTAAAATGCACCGGTCTGGGCCATACTCTCCATAAGTCCCACCAAGCGGACTAGAGCATCCTGAAGCACTGGAGTGGCTATGAATCCCTTTAGGACTTGAGCTGGTCTGATGGGTGCGTCATGAGCTAGGTCCTTATCCTCATGATCAATCTGAGGCTCCATTGCAGGTGTTGCTTCTCGAGTCTAGGCTAAGCTCTAGCTCGACCTCGGCCTCTACCTCTACCCCGGGTAGTAGCTACCATAAGGGACTCTGGCTCCTGTCAGACTGCAGATGTTGTGTGTGTTCTCGCCATATGCGAGAGAACAAGAATAGAACGGTTCAATCATCAATGATAGAATAAAATTGCACGATAGAGAAGGAAAGAAGTGAAATTTTCCCGAAAACTCCATAGCCTCTAGAAGATAAGTACAGATGTCTCCTTACCGATCCTCCAGACTCTATTAAACTTTCTCATGACTCGTGAGACCTAAACAACCTAGTGTTCTGATACCAACTTATTTCGACTTGGAATCTCAACCTCGGAATCGTGATGGCGCCTAATATCCACTTTCCATGCAAGCCGACATGAGATAATTAAATAGCCAATTTTTAACAGTTAAAACGTAATGATGATATACAATGAGAAATAGAAACCCAATCTGATACAGTACCAATATAAGTCACATGATAATATCTTCTCCCAAAAATACGGAGTCACAAGTACACGAGTAACTAGAAGTCTACACATAAAGTCTGAAATAAGTAAAACTGTTTCAAAGGAAATGAACAGTAAAAGTGGGAAAAGGAAAGGGACTTCAAGGTCTACGAATGCTAACAGATCTACCTCAATTCTCCGTAAGCAGTAATCCAAGATGACGTACCTCACGCATTGCATGGATCAATACCAATATCTGCACAAGTGCAGAAGTGTAGTATGAGTACAACCGATCTAATGTACTCCGTAAGTATCGAGCCTAACCCCGATGAGGTAGTGACGAGGCTATGACAGGACACCTACCTAAATAAACCTGTACAAGTATATATAAAGCAAATAATAACAGAGAATGGTAATATACAAACTAGGAGGGGACATGCAAGAAGGGGAAAAATATAACAGCTATGACAGGTATGAAATCGCGAAGTAACCAAGTCAATCACCAACTGTTAAATCTATTAAACCAATGATATGAAAAAGACTCGGCATTATCCTTTGTGCTTTTACTCTCTTCCTCACCATGTAATAATGAATAAATGAGATGAATGACATGACGTCAGCCTTGCTTTTACTCTCTTCCTCACTATATAATAATGAATAAATGAGATGAATGGCAACATCATGCTTCATGTATTTACTCTCTTTCTCACCATATAACAATGAATAAATGAGATAGCACGACATCACCCTTCGTGCTTTTACTCTCTTCCTCACCATCTAATAATGAATAAATGATATAAATGTCATGACATCACCCTTTGTGATTTTACTCTCTTCCTCACCATGCAACAATGATAATATGAATTTGAGTAATAAATAATGCAGAGAATATATTTAACGTCAAATATGATGCCAAGATACCAAACTTCAACTTTCAGAAATATTTGCTAGTTATAAAAGGGAAATGATTACGAAACAAATAATCAAATAAATAATAATCTAATCTAAACATGGATATCATAATTGAAAAATCAATAAAATACATTAAAGCAAGTTCCACCCGCATACTTTAACCCAATAACAACACATAAGTACCCGTCACCTCATATATACATTGTTCCCATACATAAAACACGTAGCAAATAGACTAACAAGTCCTAATCCCTCAAGTCAAGATTAACCACGACACTTACCTCACTCCGCAATCAAATCAACGCTCAACCGAGGCCTTTCTTCTAAAATTTGCCTCCAAAGCAATCAAACTAACCAAATATAGTTCAAACAATTCAAAATAAGTTTTAGAAACTACCCACGAGGGAAAAAGATTCCATCTTTAATGATTTTTGGAAAATGTCAACAAAAGTCAACCTCGGGCCTGCTTGGTCAAATCTTGATATTCGGATCAAAACTCAATTACCCATTCAGTCCCGAGTCCGATTATGTGATTAGTTTCGAAATCTGAGCTCAATTTGAGGTCTAAATCTCAATTTCATAAAATTCTCAATTTCTACCTAAATCCTTAATTTCTACCATAAAAAACATAGATTAAAGTTTAGAAATCAACGGGTGTTGATGGAAATGGAAGAAAACTATTAAAATCTACTAACCTATGAAGTTGGGATGAAATTTCTCTTTAGAATTGCCTCTAGGCTGAGCTCAAACTTGAAAATTATAAAGAATGGGTTAAATCCCGACGTTGGAATATTTGAGTCACTGAGCGTCAGTTCATTTTTGCGAAGGGCTTGACAGGTTCGCGATGCACAACAGCCAGAATGGCCTACACGTTCACGATCTTCCTCACCCGTTCTTGAAGGCTTCACCCCCTTGGCCGTCTCGGTCGCGAGCCAGGGCTCGCATTCACGTGGAGTAACGGTCACATCCCTTCCCAGGTCCCCTTGACCCTATGCGTTTGCGAGAGGTTGGTCGCGTTTGTCAAGGGTAACCCCTTTAATGCTTCGCGTTCGCAACCTAACCATCGTATTTACGATGAACAAATTCTCCCCCCAAGCCCAACTTCCTCTTCACGATTGCGAGAGTAGCTTCGCGATTGCGAAGCAACGTCACACACCAGATATCAACAAACCAGCAGACCCTCTAAGTTCAAAATCAATTTGTAGTCTATCGGAAACTCATCCGAGTCCCACGGGCTCTAAACTAAACATGGACACAAGTATAATTATATCATATGAACTTGTTCGCGCGATCAAAACACTAAAGCAACACCTAGAACTACAAATCGACCATCAAAATGTATGAAATTTTTAAAGAAATTTATGAACTTTCAAATTTACAATCAGACGTCCGATTCACGTCAAATCAACACCATGCACCAAATTTTGCAGACAAGTCACAAAATAGTGAAATGAACCTATACTAAGTTCAAGAATCGAAACCAAAATTGATAGCAACAAATCAACTTACGGCCAAACTTAGGAAATCTTTAAAACCTTCAACTTACTAGTTTTTAACAAATCACGTTAAATCGAGTTAGGCACTTCGAATTCAATTCCGGGCATACGCCAAGTCCCAAATCACGATACGGACCCATCGAGACATCAAAACGCTGATCCAGGTTCGTTTGCATAGAATATTGACCGTCGTCAACTCAAATTATTTTAAGGCTAAAATTCACATTTTTTGCAATTTTTCACATAAAAAAGCTTCGGAAAAAAGACACGGACTGCACATGCAAATTAAGAAATATTAAACGGAGCTAATAGAGTTCTCGAAATACAAAAATGAAGCCTAAAACTCAAAATGACATATCGGGTTATCACAAGCTATCTGACACAACTATTAGTACATACTTAAGAATGAGAAGTTGTATAGCAGTGACAATATTGAGACAAGCTCACAATGTTAAATTGGAAACTAACAGATTCCAATCTTCAAAAGTATTTGTCTAGTTTATGAGAAAAAGATAAAAGGATTTAAGTTTCAAGTGTAAGCAACTCCTTTAGATTTCAAGTATTAGTTGTTTGAACAAACTGAATTTATTTCAATATATTTGGCATTTTAGAGAATCAAGAAGTATTTGTTTATCTTTTCCCAAATTCACCATATTGCTTCAATTTATATATCGGATGTTAATTAACGAGGTGCTTAAAACGAATATAATAGGTATGTCGAGGAATGCTCTTATAATTAAGGTTATTAAATATCTTGTTAAAGAGTGTGCCAGAACCTTTTAAAACATAAGTATAATATAGACCAAAAGTAGTAGTATCATTTTAAATCAGTAAAGCAAGATGCAGAACACAAAGATATTGATCCTGGTATACTAAGAGATTGCAATTAGAAAATAATATATCATCAAAAGTAATAGGTGAATCAAGTAACTGAGTAATAAATTGTGCACTTGAATGTTAAATCCTATGTAACGGCTCGGCCGATCGTTTCACGAGTTACCATTCCTCTTCCTCCATTTCTGCTTCTTTAGGTGTTGTTCAACAGTATTTCATCATATCGTGTTGGTTGTTCTGTGTTCAGAATGGTCATGGAGTGAGATGAGACACTTAATCCTTATTTGGAAGCTTTAGTTGAAAAAGTCAACCGAAAGTTAACTTGTGAGTAAATAATCTCGGAATTTGGTTTTTATAGCTTAGATAGCTTTGTTAGGTAATTTGGAACTTAGGAGCGTGTTTGGAATGTAATTTGGAGGTCCGTGGTAAAATTAAGCTTGAATTGGCGAAATTGAAAATTTGGAGTTTTCGGTTGGCAGTAGAAATCTTGATATCCGGATCGGAATAGAATTTCGGAAATTGGAATAGGTCTGTAGTGTAATTTGTGACGTATTTGCAAAATTTTAGGTCATTCACATGTGATTTGCTAGGTTTCGGCATTTTTTGTGAAATTTGAAAGTTTATAAGTTCTTAGGCTTGAATCCGAGGTTGGTTTTGTATTTTGGCGTTGTTTTGAGTGATTTGAAGGCTCGACTAAGTTAAAATAATATTATGGGATGTGTTGTCATGTTTGGTTGAAGTCCTAAGAGCCCCGGGTGTGTTTCGGATGCCCAACGGGACATTTTAGGACTTGGAAAGTTGGCAAAATTTGCTGGTGTTCTGTTGAAGAAGGGCCGTTCTTCGCGATCGCGAAGAGAGGACCGCGATCACGTAGGCTTGTTTGGAGTGGAGGCGAGTTTGTGCTACACGATCGCAGCTATTGGAACGTGATCGCGTTCTTGGGTGCTGATGTGCTTCATGAACGGGTGGTCAGTGCCGTGTTCGCGAAGAGGTAGCGTGCTGTGAAGAAGAGAGGTGAATTGTTCTATGCGATCGCGTGAGGAAGGTCGCGATCGCATGAGTTGGTCAAATAGTGCTTCGCGATCGGGTGTATAGTTCCACAATCGCGTAAGTTTAATGTGAGGCACAATTCATTTTTTGCTTCGCAATCGCTAGGCAGTTTCCGCGATCGCGTTAAAAACTGAGGGCTTGAGTTCATAATTTCAAAATTCATTAGAGAGCTTGTGAGAAGGCAATATTAGAGGAGATTTTCCAAGGAGTTGGGGGTAAGTGTTCTTCATTCAAATTTGATCAAGTCCCATGATTATGTCTTGATTTTTTATCATTTAATTTGGGAATTTGGGGTGAAAATTGAGCAAAATGGAAGAAAATTTGGAGAGTTAATTTTGGGGATTTGGATGGCCATTTGATGTCGGAATTTGGTGAATATGATATGGGTAGACTCATGAGCGAATGGGTTTTCCAGTTTTGTGATTTTTATCGGATTTCGAGATGTGAGCCCGGGGGCCGGATTTGAGCCAAATTCGGGATTTTGGTCTAATTTGATAAATTTCATATAGAATTCATTCCTTTAGAGTATGTTGTTGATAATATACTGATTTTGGTTAGATTCAGAGTATTTGGGGACTGAGTCAAGAGACAATGGCATCGCAGAATTAGAGTTTTGACCGGTTTGAGGTAAGTAATAACTGCAAATCTTGTCCCGAGGGTATGAAACCCTGGATTTCACATCGTTTCACAACTTTGAGGTGACACACACGCTAGATGACGAGCGTGGGGGCGTGCCCGTTGGGGATTGTGACTTGGTCCGTCTCGTACGACTAATAAGTCACATATTTGACTAAAAACTATTTGATATCATTGTGTTTTGGAAAGAATTAATATGTTTTGGACTGAATGCCATATTTGGGATGAATGCCAAGCTGTTTGGATCCTTAGGGGACTTTTTATTGCTAGTTCTCACTATTTTGATTTAATATCTGTATGAGTCGTGCTGTGATTTACTGTTTTTTTATAACTCAGTCTTATTACTCCGTTTTGATATTATAAATGATATTTTGGGCTGAGCACCCTGTATCACTGTAGCCCGAGTGACTTGAGAGGTTTCTGACTGAGTGAAGCCGAGGGCTTGTGTTGTGAGGATGTCATAGGATCGAGCTGCAAGCTGCAATATGTTGTATTGTTTTGTGATATGTGAGAGGCTGAGGGCCTGATTTATTATGCCACGAGAGGGATTGTTGTTGCTCTAGGGCTGTAGGAGACCCTCCGGAGTCTAAACTCCCCCAGTGAGCTATTTCTGATTTATGTTGTTGCCCGATGGGCTGATTATGAGTGATTGTGAGATAGCCCGAGGGATGATTTATGGGACATGTCCTGCCCGAGGGGCTATTTACGTTTCAATCATTTTACTCATTATATTATCACTTGTTTGAAATCATTTAAAGATGTTTTTAAAAGAAAAGGGTTTTACTGAAGCTGAGTTTGTTTTACAAGATAATCGATTTCTGTACTGTTTTGGAAAAGTACTGTATTTGTTGTAGTGCTATGACGTGGAATT
The DNA here is from genome assembly GCA_026770625.1 of Nicotiana glauca. Classification (NCBI taxonomy): domain Eukaryota; kingdom Viridiplantae; phylum Streptophyta; class Magnoliopsida; order Solanales; family Solanaceae; genus Nicotiana; species Nicotiana glauca. The sequence continues at coordinate 111,872 of MU740768.1, forward strand.
ATCTATTTTTTATTACTGCTCAGCTTGCATTTACTTTTATTACTTACTGAGATGGCGTACTCACATTACTCCGTATACCTTGTGTCACGACCTAAAATTCCCACCCTCGGGAGTCGTGATGGTGCCTACTCGTAGAAGCTAGGCAAGACACGTATTTAGAATCCATAAATACTTTTGTTTAAATCTATTTTTTACCAATTTAATTAACAGGTAATAAATAATTAAACAACAGCGAAATTCATAATTTAACGGAAGACTTAAACGACATAAACCAAAATAATAAGGAAAATCCACATATACCTCTACCCAAAACTGGTGTCACAATATTCACAGACTATCTAGGAGTGCTACACATAAATGTATGAAACAAGGAAATAATATCGGTCTCGAATACAAGAGGAAACAGTGCATCAAAATAGGTAGAAGAGATGCCAGGTTTGCAGACGCCTGCAGGACTACTTCAGGATCTCGCGGACTGAAGGCTGGCTCCCAAACTACTGCTGTGCCATCATATGCTGCTCCGGTACCTGGATCTGTGCAAAAGAGCATAGATTTTAGTATCATCACAACCGACCCCCATGTGCTGGTAAGTGCCAAGCCTAACCCCGGTGAAGTAGTGACGAGGCTAGGACCAGACTCCATGCAGATATATAATATATTGCAGAAAATAAACAAGCAATGAGTAGTTAAAAGGGAGGGGGTACATGCCTCGGGAAACAGTTCAACTTAGCAGAAATTAAATAAATATGAAGGAACAGTGCAGTATCTAAAACAATATAACAATACTACTGTTACGGCGCGTAACCCGATATATATATATATATATATATATATATATATATATATATATAACTATTGCGGTGTGCAACCCGATCCAATAAATATAATATATTTGTTGCGGTGTACAACCCGATCCAATAAATTTAATATATAGCTTACATTAATCATAACAACAAATCTCAGCAGGGGATTAATCATAAAACACTTTATCCCGGCAAGGGAACTCAGCAGTTCATGTGTATTCGTCTCGACAAAGGATAACCAGCTATAACCAATCTCAATTCAACTTATATCAATTCTGCCATCACCATTCCCGTCTCATAATTTACTTCCACGAAAATAAGCTAAGCCTTTGCTCAATGATCTACTCACTATTTCAACCATTGTATTATTCAAGAATACAACATATGTCAATTTAAGACTCACGGCCATGCTTGACACCTACATATAGATACTGGTCACCATGCCTATACGTCGTACTCCACAGGAAACACATAGCAAATATGGCTCAAATCCTAATCCCTTAAGCTAGGGTTAAACCGAACACTTACCTCGAAATTCCACGGCCAACTCAATCCTCGAATACCGCCTTTTCTTTTGAATTTGGCTCCAATACAATAGTATCTATACATAATCGACTTAGCAATATCAATAAATGCAACATAATCCAATTCCAATGCTTAATAAATCATTCTTTCCAAAAATTCAAAAATTAACCCCGGGCCCGATTGGTAGAAACTCAAGGTTCGGACCAAAATAAATTCACCCATTCNGTGTACAACCCGATCCAATAAATATAATATATTTGTTGTGGCGTGCAACCCCATCCAATATAGTATATGTTGCGGCGTGCAACCCGATTCATATATGTATACATTAATAAAAATATTGCAGCGCGCAACCCGTTCCAAATATACAGCTTACAGTAATCATAACAACAATTCCGGCAAGAGATTAACCATAAAATACTCTATCCCGGCAAGGGAACTCAACAATACAAGTATATTCGTCCCAGCAAGAGAGAATCAGCTATAACCAATCTCAATTCAACTTCTAATCATCTCTATTATCACCATTTCTAACTCATAAATAACTTCTACGAAAATAAGCTAAGCCTTTGCTCAATACCACAGATCTACTCACTATTGCAACCATAGTGTTATTCAAGAGTACAACAATTATCAATTTAAGACTCACGGTCATGCTCGACACCAACATACAAATACTCGTCACCATGCCTATACGTCGTACTCAATAAGAAACATATAGCAAATATGACTCAACTCCTAATCCCTCAATCTAGGGTTAGACCAAACACTTACCTCGAACTTCCACGGCCAACTCAAATCTCAATAACCGCCTTTCCTTTCAAATTCGGCTCCAAATCAATTGTATCTATACATAAATGACTTCATAACATCAAATAATGCTTAATAATTTGAATCCAATGCCAAATTATAGCTTTTCCATCGTTCTTCCCAAAAACTCAAAAATCGATCCTGGGTCCGCTTGGTCAAAATACAAAGTTCGGGCCAAAATCAAATCACCCATTCACCCACGAGCCCAAATATATAATTTGTTTTTAAATTTGATCCCAAAACGAGGTCTAAATCAAGAAAAATCAAAAAGCCCTAACTCTATCCAAATCCCTAATTTTCTACCTTTAATCATATGTTTTAGGCCTAGAAATTCATTAGATGTTGATAGAAATGAAAGAAAACGAGTTGGAGATTACTTACCTAAGAAGTTTTGATGAAAAAGTGCTTCAAGGATCTCCTAGGAGCTTTGGAGAAGAAGACGTTTTGTAAAAATTTGAGAAATTCCATTTGTATTCTATTTTTGAAGCTTAAAAATAACTGGGCGAATTAATGCTACGCGTTCGCGACAGACCTCTCGTGTTCGCGATGGGTCAAGCTTTTTGTCCTTCGCGTTCGCGTACAGGGGCTTGAGTTCGTGAAGCTATAGCTCCTCGAGCCCTAACGTTCGCGTCCTTAAGGTCGCGTTTGCGTAAGGTGTACTACCCTTTCCCCCTGCCCATGCACTTAGCCTTCGCGTTCGCGAGGCCAGGAACGCGTTCGAGAAGGTATAGCCCCCCGCTGCATTGCGTTCGCGACCTGGTCTGCATGTTCGCATAGAAGGAAGTTTCCTTCAGCAATATTTACTCATCGCATTCGCGAGGGTCCTCCTGCGAACGCGAAGAAGGCCATACCAGAACTGGAAAACCTACAATTTTTATAAGCCTAAAACCATTTCAAGACACCTCCGAAACACACCCGAGCCCTCGGGTCTCCTAACCAAGCACATGCACTAACTCAACAACATCATACAAACTTATCCATGCAATCAAATCGCCTAAATAACCTCAAAAACAATGAATCAAACCTCAAAATCATGAATTTTTCCTTAAACTTCATCAAGTTTCAAATTTAGAAATTCAAGTCCGAATCACGTCAAACGACATCCGTTTTTAACCAAATTTTACAGAAACATCTGAATTCATATATAAGACATGTACCGGGTGTCGGAACTAAAATACGGGCCTGATACCAACACGTTCTAATCAAATATCATTTCAATTTTCCTTAACAATTTCAGAAAAATAATTTTCTTTAAAAATTCATTTCTCGGGCTCGGGATCTCGGAATTCAATTCCGGGCATATGCCCAAGTTCCATATTTTCCCATGGACCTTTCGAGACTGTCAAATCACGGATCCGGGTCTGTTTGCCCAAAATGTTGACCAAAGTCAAATTTATTCATTTTAATATCAAAACTTAGCATTTTTCACAAAATTTCATATTTAAGCTTTCAGGCTATGCGCCGGACTGCGCACATAAATCGAGGCAACTCTAAATGAGGTTTTCAAGGCCTCGGGGATACATAATTCACTTAAAAATAGGTGATGACCCTTTGGGTCGTCACATTCTCCACCTCTAAAACAACTGTTCGTCCTCGAACATACAGAAGAAGGAAGTACCTGACTCGGAAAAAAGATGAGGATAACGGCTCCATATATCGAACTCGGACTCCCAGGTTGATGCCTTAGGAGGCTGACCTCTCCACTGAATATGAACAGGAAGGAAACTCTTCGACCTCAAGTCCTTAACCAACTGGACAGTGCTAAAATCTAACACGTGGGCTGGGTCGCCGTGATACCTCCGAAGCATGGACACATGGAACACTGGATGCACGGTTGATAAGTTCGGTGCCAAAGCAAGTCTATAAAGCCACCTCTCCCACTCGATCAAGAATCTCAAACGGGCCAATGAACCTAGGGCTAAGCTTTCCCTTCTTCTCAAATCTGATCACGCCCTTCATAGGCGACACTCAGAGCAATACCCGCTCTCCAACCATAAAAGCCACATTTCGAACCTTGCAGTCTGTATAACTCTTTTTCCTGGACTGAGCTGAACGAAGCCTATCCTGAATGATCCTGACCTTGTCCAAGGCCTCTTGAACCAAATCCGTACCCAACAACCGAGCCTCTCATGGCTCAAACCATCCAACTGGAGACCGACACCGCCTACTATATAAAGCCTCATAAGGAGCCATCTGGATGCTCGACTGGTAGCTATTGTTGTAGGCAAACTATGCTGAAGGAAAAAACTGTTCCCACGAAACTCCAAAGTCAATAACACAAGCTCGGAGCATATCCTCCAAAATCTGAATAGTCCGCTCGGACTGTCCATCCGCCTGGGGATGAAATGCTGTGATCAACTCAACCCGTGTGCCCAACTCTTGCTGGACTACTTCCTAGAAGCGTGAGGTAAACTGCGTACCCTTGTCCGGAATGATAGATACAGGCACACCATGAAGGCGAACAATCTCCCGAATATAGATCTCAGCAAACCTCTCAGAAGAATAGGAGACTGCCACAGGAATGAAATGCGCTGACTTGATCAGCCTATCAACAATGATCCATAATGCATCGAGCTTCTTCCGAGTCAGTAGAAGTCCAGTAACATAGTCTATAGTATCCGTTCCCACTTCCACTCGGGAAGCTCGATCCTCTGAAATAAACCACCAGGTCTCTGATGCTCGTACTTAACCTGCTGACAATTCAAACAATGAGCCACATATGCTATGATATCCTTCTTCATTCTACACCACCAATAACCCTACCACAAATCCTGATACATCTTCGTGGCGCCCGGATGAATAGAGTACCGAGAGTTATGGGCATCCTCAAAAATCAACTCTCGGAGCCTATCCATATTAGGCACACATACTCGACCCTGCAATCTCAAAACTCAATCATCATCTAAGGTAACATGCATACACCTCCGTGCTACACCGTTTCTCTAAGGACACACAAATGGGGATCATCATACTGCCGATCACAGATACGCTCCAATAATGATGAACGAGCAACCGTGCAAGCTAACACACAACTGGGCTCAAAAATATCCAATCTTAGAAACTGATTGGCTAAAGCCTGAACATCCAAAGCAACCGGCCTCTTACCGACCGAAATATAAGAAAGGCTGCCATACTGGACGACTTCTTACTCAAAGCATTGGCCACCACATTGGCCTTCCCCGGATGATATAAATGGTGATATCATAATCATTCAACAATTCCAACCACCTCCTCTGCCTCAAATTCAACTCCTTTTTCTTGAACAAGTACTGAAAACTCTTTTGATCCGCAAACACCTCACATGCCATGCCATACAGATAATGCCAAAAAATCTTCAATGCGTGAACTATGGATGCCAACTCTAAATCATGAACCGGATAGTTCTTCTCATGAATCTTCAACTACCTCGAAGCATAGGCAGTGATTTTGCTATCCTGTATCGACACTGCTCCAAGCCCAACACGAGAAACATCATAATAGACTGTATAAGGCCCTAAACTTGTGGGTAAAACCAACACCGATGCCATAGTCAGAGCTGTCTTGAGCTTCTGAAAGCTCGCCTCACACTCATCTGACCATCTGAACTGGGCACCCTTCTGGGTCAATCTGGTCATCAGGGCTGCAATGGATGAAAACCCCTTCACAAACCGTCGATAGTAGCCTGCCAACCCCAAAAAACTCCAAATCTCTGTAGCTGATGTTGGTCTAGGACAGTTCTTGACTGCCTCAATCTTCTTTGGGTCTACCTGAATAACCTCTACTGATACAACATGACCTAGAAACACAATTGAACCCAACCAGAATTTACACTTCGAGAACTTAGCATACAACTAACTATCCCTCAGAGTCTGAAGAACCACTATAAGGTGCTGCTCGTGCTCCTCCTAGCTGGGGGAATATATCAATACATCATCAATGAAACTATCACAAATGAATCCAAATAAATCCTGAACACTCGGTTTATCAAGTCCATGAAAGCTACTGGAGCATTTGTCAATCCGAATGACATGACCAAGAACTCATAATGCCCGTACCGAGTGCGGAAAGCTGCCTTAAGGACATCGGATGACCTAATCCTCAACTAATGGTAGCCAGATCGCAAGTCAATCTTGGAAAATACCTTGGCACCCTGAAGCTAGTCGAAAAAATCCTTAATCCTTGGCAGTGGATACTTATTCTTGACTGTAACCTTATTCAATTGCCGGTAATCAATACACATTCTCATTGACCCATCCTTTTTCTTGAAAAATAACACCGACACACCCCAAAGCGAAACACTGGGTCTAGTGAAACCCTTCTCGAGCAAATCCTGCAACTGTTCCTTTAGCTCTTTCAACTCACGCGATGTCACACGATACGACAGGATAGAAATGGGTTGAGTGCCCATTACCAGATCAATGCAAAAGTCAATGTCCCTGTCGGGTGGCATACCCGGTAAGTCTGAAGGTAATACATCAGGGGAACAACGGGCACAGAATCAATAGAGGGAACCTTAGCACTAGAATAACGAACATACGCCAAATAGGCCAAACACCCCTTCTCGACCATACGTCGAGCCTTCACATACGATATAACACTGCAGGTAGAATGACCAAGAGTCCCTCTCCACTCTAAACGAGGCATACCTGGTAATGCTAAGGTCATAGTCTTGGCATGATAGTCCAAGATAGCATGGTAAGGTGATAACCAGTCCATCCCCAATATAATGTTGAATTCAACCATGTCTAAAAACAGCAAATCTACACGAGTCTCAAGACCCCAATCACCACAATACAAGAACGATGGACTCGATCGACCACGATAGAATCACCTACCGGTGTAGACACATAAACATGAACACTTAATGCATCACTAGGCATGACCAAGTACGGGGAAAAATAAGATGACATATACGTATACGTAGACCCCGAATCAAACAACACCGAAGCATCCCTATCACAAACTAGAACTGTACCTATAATAACCGTATCTGAAGCCTCTTCCTCGGGTCTGGCCTGAAGAGCATAACATCGGGGTTGGGCCCTACCACTCTGATCTACCTCTCTGGGACGGCCTGCTGCTAGCTGGCATCCACCTCTGGTGGTCTGAGCTCCACCTGTAAATCCTCTACCTTACCCTCTAGCACCTCTACCCCCACCTCTAGCTGGCTAGGCAATCTGTGGAACATCTGGTACCTGAATCATAGCACGGGGACCCTGCTGCTATGAATGAGTACCCACTAACCTTGGACAAGCCCTCGGGACATGACCATACTTACCACACTTATAACATCCACCTAAATGCTGCGGATGAGGAAACTGAGGTTGACCTTGGCAGCCTGAATGACCACCCCAAAAGCTCTGGAGCGGCGGTGCACTGAGAGGAGCTGGTGGTGCACTGTGGGCTGCTGATCAGAATACTGCCCACGAAAACCACGACCACCTGAGGCATCGTGAGAAACCTGGAGTGCTGACTGAAATGGCCTAGGAGGATGACCCCTATTATACGAATCTCTGCCTCCAAATGAGGCACCACTGAATCTGCCTGATTGACGGGGTCTCTTGTCTACCCTGTGACTACCCCCTATGATAATACCATCTCAACTCTCTGGGCCACATTGGCTTCCTCTTGGAAGGATATCTCACTTCCAGCCTTTCTAGCCATCTGGAAATGAATAGGCTGAATGAGCCCATCAATAAACCATCTCACCCTCTCCCTCTCAGTGGGAATTATAATGAGGGCATGGTGAGCCAAATCATTGAACCTGGTCTCGCACTGGGTGACGGTCATGGATACCCGCTGGAGACGCTTGAACTACCTCCGATAGGCCTCTCACTGTGTAATAGGGAGAAACTTCTCCAGAAATAGCTACGTGAACCACTCCCAGTTCAAGGCTGGCGACCCTATTGGTCTAGCTAAGAAATAATCCCTCCACCAAGTCTTGGTGGATCCAGACCACCGAAATGAAGCGAAATCAATCCTATTGCGCCAAATATGGTAAGGGAATCAATTAAACAACCATGAAACCAAAAATTGCAAGTTCAATTAAATGAACCAAGTCAGAAAAGGTAAAGGAGGTTCAATCGAAGAAAAATCAGTGGCAGTTTATCAGCCTTATTAAGTGGGTTTCAGAATCAATTATTTAGTTGGTAAAAAAACCTTTTTGAAAGAGAAATTTCTCATATATATAAGCACACTAATCAAACAAAAAGAGTCGTTAGGTTATTTAGAAAAGAGTTTAACAGTGAAAGTCTCAGAGTCACAAGCCAAAGAGATTCAAATTTAATTACAGACTCAATGCGAGTCTGAAAGCCTAGGGTCCCAAAGCGGAACCCTAGTATCCCTTGTCAAAGAAACCCCAAAACCAAGGGTTTCGAATAGAGTCAGAGGTGAGAAAACAAGGTCTTTGAAAGAGGCTTAGAAATCTCTTTCAAAGACTTATGAGAGAAAAACTACACAAACAAGTCTAGAGAAAAATATACAAACAGAAATTAGTAAAGCGACCAAAATCCAGGATTCAAATAGAAACACATATAGTAAAGAGTGAGGAAAACAACACAAATTAATATGCGAGCATAAGATTAACAACAAAAAATAGAAAAGTCTTGGCTAACAGAACATAAACAAGAGAGCAAACTCATGCATACTAAGAAGAACACATATGAGCATGAAACACGTATAAAGAAAGAATAGGAAGCATCAGAAAAAAATTTGAAGAAACATTTTTCAGAAACCCTAAAAATCAATTTTAAAAGGGAAATTTGGGGAAAACCTTCAAGACGTCAAATAACTCTTAGGCATGTCACAGATTTAAAAGAAATAAGCATGTACAAAACCTCAGATGACTTAGAGTTGCAGAAGAAAACCTAGAATGAGAAAGGTCTTGAGGAAAGTTAGATCCTAAGTTGAAAAGACTCATATTGCTTGAACACGCCGGAATAATGGCCGGAAAGGCCATGGATCTACAGATGTGGGAAAGATTTAAAGAGAGACATTGAGATCGGCCTCCAGAACCTTGAGCAGCTTAGGTTTAATGGTGAGAGAGAGTGAGCATAAGTCACCCATGGCCTGGAACACCATGGATTCCGGTGGAATCGTGGTAGAATAAGGTGGGAATCAATTAGAGTTTTGGAGAGGCTAGAGAGGGTCTGAGAGACGAAGAGAGTTCAAAGGCGGCATCTCTGATAGAATGAATTAGGTTTAAGGGGGTATGGGATTTAAAAAGGAAAGGAGGAATCTCGGCCGTTGATCAAAATGATCAATGACCTAGATTAAAAGGGAACCGGGTGGGTTTTAAATCGGGTCGTGGGTTGGGTTATAATTGGAATTGGGTTGGTTTTAATTTGGGGTGGAATTGGGGGTCAAATTGAGGCTAAAATTGAAAGGAAATGAGGCTGTAATTGAAATAGAAATAGGCTAGATGTTAAATAGCCAATTTTTCCCTTTTCATTTTATAAAAATAGTAATAATGATTTTAACAATAAATTAAAAGCACTGAAATAATTAATAATACATAAATATTAATCCAAAATATCAGAAATAATTTTATAATTGTAAAATGTTGTTAATCGTAAAATAGGTTATAATTCCAATTATATGCAATTTAGCTTTAGAAATACCAAATAAATTCGTAAAAATATACAAAAATCACCTTAATTATATTTTGGTGTAAATATAAAAATAGAAATAAGTTATTCACCAAAAATGATAATCTTGGAAACAATTATTTGACTTTGCACTGCTGGAAATAGACAATAAATTGATTTTAAAAATCTTCAAAAATTAGGAAAAAAATACCAAAACTCTTGGACATTATTATATATGCATGTACATGCTATTTTGAAAGTATTTAGGAGAAAAATTGAGTATCAACAGCTGCCCCTCTTTACTCGGGAAGGATGAAAGAGTTGTCGGGTAAAGATATGATGGTCAATTTTGACCGAATGAAACCAATTGAAGAATTTTGACCGAGCTTTGGCTCCTAAGATGCCTACATATTCCTGATCTTACAGGAATCAGGCCAAATATAGTTCAGGATCCATTGGCAGGATATGTCAATGGAGATTTTCAAAAAGCGGATGTTCAGGTTGAGAAGGATGGTCAGAGTCTGATAGGCTGCGGGAATGGAAGCAAGATCGTTTCTGCTGAGAGGTTGTTTCTAGCCGGTGTATCTGCAAATGAATAATACCAACATATATTGTGCGCAAATTTAAACATCACGCAAGTTCTCATTTGACCAAGAATGTTGTCGGGTAGGATGACGTCCTCGGACCATGACGTCATTGGCCATGAATCATATAATAAAGGATTCACAGGCTATGAAGTAATGTTCTTAGGATATGAGAATGATGCCTCCGAACTATGATGCCTTTGAATAATGATATGCAAAAGATAAAAAATGGGGTCCTCAAGTCATGTCATGGCGTTCTCGGGCTATGAAAATGGTGCCTCCGAACAATGATGCTTTTGGACAATTTAATCTTTCAGCCCATTAAATATAGAAGGTGGCGATCTTTTAGCTGATGCAAGACGTAAATGAAAGGGTGGCGGTATTTCAGCCGTGCAAGATAGATAAAGTGGCGATATTCCAGCCATGCAAAAAAGAATAAAGTGGAGATGTTTCAGCCAGTAAATGTAAATAAAAGTGGCAATATTTTAGCCAGTACAAAATTCAAATAAAGGTGGCGGTATTTCAGCCAGCAGATGTAAATAAAAGAGGTGATATTTCAGCCGATGCAGGATTTAAATAAAGGTGGCGGTATTTCAGCCATGCAGATGTAAATAAAAGTGGCGATATTTTAGCTAATGCAGGATTTAAATAAAGGTGGTGATATTTCAGCCATGCAGATGTAAATAAAAGTGGCAATATTTTAGCCGATGCAGGATTTAAATAAAGGTGGCGATATTTCAGCCATGCGGATGGAGGTAGAGCTTAACCTTGAAGGCAGAATGGTAGCCTTATGCAATGCAAGAAATGTAGGATGGAGTTAGAGCCTAACCTCGGAAGGTATAATGGTAGCCTTATGCAGTGCACGAAATGCAGATGGAGGTAGAGCCTAACCTCGGAAGGCAGAATGGTAGCCTTATGCAATGCAAGAAATGCAGATGGAGGTAGAGCTTAACCTCGAAAGGCAGAATGGTAGCCTTATGCAGTGCAAGAAATGCAGATGGAGGTAGAGCTTAACCTCGAAAGGCAGAATGGTAGCCTTATGCAGTGCAAGAAATGCAGATGGAGGTAGAGCTTAACCTCGAAAGGCAGAATGGTAGCCTTATGCAATGCAAGAAATGCAGATGGAGGTAGAGCTTAACCTCGAAAGGCAGAATGGTAGCCTTATGCAATGCAAGAAATGCGGATGGAGATAGAGCTTAGTCTCGGAAGGCAGAAAGGTAGCCTTATGCAATGCAAGAAATGCAGATGGAGATAGAGCTTAGTCTCGGAAGGCAGAAAGATAGCCTTATGCAATACAAAAAATAAAGGCAAATAGTAATGAAATCTCTTAGCTGATAGATGATAGCTGATAGATAATTGTTGTATTGTGGCTGCTGGGGATGTCGCGTACGGATGGCAATTGTTAATAGGTGATCATTCTGACAGTTGTATTCCTGAAAAAGTATGAGTGTGTAAACGTATCTGATGATTTTATGTCTTGGGTGCCTGCATCCAAAGAAAAATCGTGAGTTATGTAAATGTGGGAAGGTTAGTTCATCTTTCTGTGGACTTCGCTCGTCCTACTCGGCTCTTTTCTTTATTGAGGTAGCATCACTAAACAAAGCAATTTTGATAGTAGTCATGCATGATTTAGTAAAAAATGTAACATAACTACATAATTGAGAATAGTTTTCTTTAGATGAACCAACAACTGCGATGCGGTTCAAGAAATTGCAACCTCTCTTGCTCCTGAATTTTGAGGGTCGTCCTCAAAATTATGCCCCAGTTTACTAGGCTGGTGCTTCTGACGGTTGCGTGTGATGAATGGCTGAAGATCACTTCGGAATTTTGAGGGTCCTCAAAATTCTGCCCTAGTTTCCAATGTCGGGGAAATGAAACTTTTATTGAATTGTGACCGAACCCATAAGGTTTCCTACGCATCCTCTCTTAAACGGGAATCAAGTCAGGCGTAGTTCAAATTACATCATAAAGAAATCATAAATGGCTACACATAATATCATTTGACTGTATCTAAATTGATCGGCTTCAGCCAAACTTCTCTATCTATTTATAAAAGTATGAGGGCTCCTCCTGTTAGAACCCGATGAACCATGTATGGACCCTGTCAGTTGGAAGAGAATTTCCCCTTGACTTCATCTTGATGTGGGAAGATTTTCTTCAACACTAGCTATCCCGGTGTGAATCGTCTCAGCTTGGCTCTTTTGTTGAAGGCTCTGGACATTTTGTTCTGATAAAGTTGACCATGACAAACTACGTTCATTATCTTCCCATATATAAGAGCTAACTGCTCATAGCGACTCTTTAACCATTCAGCATCATCGAGTTTTGCTTCCTGTATGATCCTCAGGGAAGGAATTTCTACCTTGGCGGGGATGACTGCCTCTGTACCATAAACCAATATATAAGGAGTTGCCCCGGTTGATGTGCGAACTGTGGTACGGTACCCCAACAAAGAAAATGATATTTTCTCATGCCACTGTTTATGCCTTTCTATCATTTTCCTTAGTATCTTCTTGATATTCTTATTGGCCGCTTCTATAACTCCATTCATCTGAGGCCTGTAGGCTATAGAATTCTTGTTTTTGATCTTGAACATTTCACATATTGCTTTCATCAGGTCACTGTTAAGATTGGAACCATTGTCAGTAATGATTGACTCTGGGATGCCGAACCGGCAAATGATGTGGTCACGGACAAAGTCTGCCACGACTTTCTTAATCACTGCCTTATATGATGCTGCTTCAACCCATTTGGTGAAATAATCAATTTCCACTAGAATGAACCTGTGCCCATTTGATGTGGCAGGCTCACCAGGTCTGATAACATCCATTACCCGAGATGCGAACGGCCATGGTAAACTTGTTGCATTAAGCTCATTTGGAGGCACCTTTATCATGACTGCATGTATCGGATAGCGATGGCATTTTCAAACATATTGGATGCAGTCCATTTCCATAGTCATCCAAAAATAATCAGCTCGGAGTATTTTCTTGGCTAAAACAAAACCGTTCATATGTGGGCCGCAGGTTCCTGCATGAATTTCTTCCAATAGCCTGGATGCTTCCTATGCGCCGACACACCTTAACAATTCCAAATTGGGAGTTCTCCTATATAGGATTCCTCCACTGTGAAAGAAATTATTGGATAATCTTCGAAGTGTGTGCTTCTGAGTAGCGTTTGCAAGCTTTTGATATTCTCCTGTTGCCAAATATTCCTTGATATCGTGAAACCAGGGTTTCCCATCCGCTTCTTCCTCGACATGAGCATAGTAAGCTGGCTGATCATAAATATTTACCAGGATAGGATCAGTGAAATTCTTATCTGGATGCTGACTCATAGAGGATAGGGTAGCCAATGCATCGGCAAACTCATTCTGAACTTTGGGGACATGCTGAAACTCTGTCTTTGTGAATCTCTTCCTCAACTCCTGTACATGATGCAGATAAGGGAGTATCTTGGAATTCTTAGTTGCCCATTATTCTCGGACCTGATGTATAAGCAGGTCTGAATCTCCGATCACTAACAACTCCTGAACGTTCATGTCAATGGCCAACTTGAGCCCTAAGATGCAGACTTCGTATTTGGCCATGTTATTGGTGCATGGGAATCTGAGCTTCGCAGACACCAGATAATGCTGATCGGTTTCTGATACTACGACTGTTCCTATGCCAAATCCTTTGATGTTTGTTGCTCCATCGAAAAACATTCTCCTACCTTCATAGGATTCTACAATGTCTTCTCCTATGAAAGATACCTCTTTGTCAGGAAAATACATCTTTAGAGGCTCGTATTCTCCACCTACGGGATTTTCAGCAAGATGATTTGCCAATGCTTGTCCTTTGATTACCTTCTGAGTCACGTAAACAATGTCGAATTCACTTAGCAGGATTTGCCACTTGGCTAGCTTGCCAGTGGGCATGGGCTTCTGAAATATGTACTTCAGCGGATCCATCCTCGATATGAGATAAGTAGTATAGGCACAGAAACAATGCCTCAACTTCTGAGCTACCCAAGTCAGAGCACAACAGGTGCGCTCTGCTAGAGAATATCGGGCCTCGTATGGGGTAAACTTCTTGCTGAGATAGTAGATGGCATACTCCTTTCTCCCTGTTTTGTCATGTTGTCCTAGAACACAACCGAATGCTCCATCCAATACTGCAAGGTAGAGCAATAGAGGTCTACGTGGTCTGGGCGGAACCAAAACTAGCAGTGTTGACAGGTATTCCTTGATTCTGTCGAAGGCTTTCTGATAGTCACAAATGACAGTGGACTGAGCTATGAACCGGCTAATATAGTTGAGTCTCCCTAGGAAACTCATCATGTCCTTCTTGTTCTTTGGCGGTGGTAATTCTTGAATGGCCTTAAACTTTGATGGATACAACTCTATTCCTTGGCGACTTATGATGATCCCAAGTAGTTTTCCAGGAGGAACCCCGAATGCACACTTAGCAGGATTCAATTTTAGATTGTAGTTTCTCAGTCTGTTGAAGAACTTCTTCAGATCTTCCATGTGGTCAATGGCTCTCTTGGATTTGATGATGATGTCATCTATATACACCTCGATCTCTTTCTATATCATGTCATGGAAGATATTAGTTATGGCCCTCATGTAGGTGGCCCCAGCATTCTTTAACCCAAACGGCATCATCTTGTAACAATACATCCCCACGGCGTAATGAAAGCTATTTTCTCCGCGTCTTCTTTGTCCATCCATATCTGATGATACCCAGCGAAACAATCGATGAATGACTGCAGTTCATGGTTGGCGCATCTATCAATTAAAATGTGTATGTTTGTTAGGGGAAGTCATCTTTTGGACTGGCCCGGTTGAGATCCCGGTAGTCAACACAGACTCTAACCTTCCCGTCCTTCTCCGGTACTGGCATGATGTTGGCTAACCATGTTGGATACTCTACTACCCTGAGAACCTTGGCTTTGACTTGCTTGGTGACTTCTTCCTTGATTTTGAAACTTATGTCAGGTTTGAACTTCCTGAGCTTCTGCTTTACTGGGGAACATGTCAGATCAGTTGGCAGTTTGTAAGTTACAATAGATGTACTGAGACCAGGCATGTCATCATATGACCAGGAGAATATGTCCTCATATTCCCTTAGAAATTCCATGTAATCTTTCTTTTCTAATGGTGACAGATGAACACTGATGCACGTTTCTTTGACATTCTTTGTATCTCCCAAGTTAACAACCTCAGTCTCATCCAGGTTGGACTTAGGTCTATTCTCAAAATCCTTAACCTCTTTAACAACCTCTTTTGCTATATCATCCTCTTCTGAGTCTATATCCGCTTGTTGCATCGTCTCGTTGCAAGTCACAATCATCGGTTCATCAAGATAAGTAATAGTAATGATGTGTAAATAAAGTAAATGATAGAAGTAATAAGAGCAAGATTTATAAGAAACTGAAATGCTCTAGAACATTTCATAATTCTTTTGAACATTGGAGCTCTTATTTAGAAATTAAAATGCGGAAAGAAAGTCAACTAGCAAAAAAAATAAATAAATAAAGATGATGCATGGTTCTTTGTTCATCCTTGCTACCTTGAAGCTTTTCGGGCCCTGGTGGTTCTGATGTACTAATTGTTGAGGCGTGCTCCTCGGCTCATGGCTTGTATAGAAGGGCTTTCCTCCCCTTCCTCCTCGAAAATGACACAACAGTCCATATTATCATCTTCCAAAAATAAATTCCTCATTGCCGCCAATGCTTCCTCTTCTTCCGACCCATATATGATATTGACTGGCTGGAAAGTCTACTCCAGGCAAGGTAACGGATGCTCCAGTGGGTAGGAGGGACTTCGCCATGGTGGTGACCAGTGGTTGAACTCCTCCCAAGTGTATTCATATCCCAAACCAGAAGTGGTGCCATGTTTCTTCAGCTTGATAGGTTTGGTAATTCCCTGAAGGTTCTTGCCGAGTCCCTTGCCAGGTTCGTATCCACACCAATTCAGTATACTTTCAATTTTGTTATCCCACCATTTATCCTTGTCCACGATGTTGACTTGTTCAATGTGATGGTAGGTTTCTCTACCTATCTTCCTTCTCCGATTGCCAGGATGGTCTGGCGACTGTAAATGGGATTGCTACTGTTGCCATGAATAATCACCTCTTGGTGATTCCACTCAAACTTTATTGCCTGGTGTAGGGTTGATGCTACAGCTCCAGCGGCATGGATCTAGGGTCATCCCAATAGCAAGTTGTAAGATGCTGGGAGTCTATCACTTGAAAGTTAACGTCGAACCAGGTCGGTCCCATTTGTAGACACAAACTGATTTCCCTAATAGTGGACCTTTGGGATCCATCAAAAGCTTTTACATTGATGGCTCCATCCTTGATCTCATGCAGGCTCTTCCCCAATGTTCTGAGAGTTACCAATGGACAAATATTGAGGCTGGACCCTCCGTCAATCAGAATCCTAGTGATGAAATAATCCTCGCACTATGCAGTGATGTGCAATGCTTTGTTTTTGCTTAGCACTTCCGGCGGCAGCTTATCTTCGTAGAAAGTGATTTTGTGACTCTCCAATACTTGCACTACCATGTTTGCTATTTCTCCTCTAGTTATGTTGCTGGGTACATATGCCTCACTCAGTATCTTAATAGGGCATTCTTATGTGCATCGGAGCTTTGCAGCAGAGCTAGGATGGAGATCTGTGCCGATGTCTTATTTAGTTGATCAATGACTGAGTACACCTTTGCTTGTATCTTCCTCTAGAGATCATCGAGCCCAGTTTCAATAGGTCGTCCAGAGGCATGCTTACTTGATTCAGCTAAATGTTCTGGAGTATAAACCCTGCCGGTTCTTGTCATACCCTATGCCGCAATTGCTTCTCCGATTTTGGCTTTTCCTTTTCTCCTTGCCTTGTCTGTGTAATCCTAGGGGATAGTCTTTGTATGTAATGGCGCTATGGCTGACATTGCCACTGGAATGTGTACCCTTGCTTTGGGAGATAACACAATAAATTCAAATGGCGCAGGTGCCTTTGGGGACCTAAACTCGACCTCAATTGGTCCTGGCGCTTTGCAGAAGATGGTGTTTCAAGATCAAGTAGCATGGACATGTTCACTTTAGTGTCTTCAGAAGGTTGGATCTGGAATACAATTGGATTAAGCGTGACTGTTGGTTTCTTTGGCTCGTCACCTTCAGCGATCAATCCGATCGATCCTTTGGGGTCCCAATCATCTTCTATCTCAATCATGTGAATGCCTTCGCCTTTGTGGTCAGGCAGAGGGTTGTTGTGAACATTAGGAGCAGGATCCTTTGCCATGATGATCTTGTTGTCAATTAAAGCTTGGATCTTATCCTTCAGAGAGCGGTACTCGTCAATGGTATGCCCCTTAATGCCGGAATGGTATGCACATGTTTTGTTTGGGTTGATCCATTAGGAAGGATTTTCTGGACTTATAGTAGGGATAGAGGTGACGTAACTAGCAACTTTAAGCCTTTCATATAGCTGGTCGATTGGTTCAGCAATGGCGATGTATTGTTTGGGAGTTCTGCAGTCGAAGTTTGGTCGGGGTCTAGGGAAATTTTGGTGAGGTTATTGATAGTGAGCTTGTTGGGTGTTGTAGGCTTGGTAGACATGTACGGGTTGGGAGTATTTGGGTGAAGTAGGCTGATATGCGGGAGGTGGAGATGATTGGTAAGTAGGTAGTGGAGCTTGGTAAGAGGGCAAAAGTGCTTGGTAATTTGAGGTAGGTTGATGTGTAGGAGGGGGTATTGGGTAAGTTTGGTATTTTATTGGAGATTTTGTTCTCTGTATAACCATCATGGCACCCACATCCCTATTCTTGGATGTGCCACCAGACCGTAAAGCCTTGTTGGTAGCTTGTAATGCCTCAAAGTTAGTGACCATACCACTTTTAATACCTTTCTCGATCCTATCCCCTAGCTTGATGATGTCAGAAAATTTCTGGCCTTCAATCAACATCAACCTTTCATAGTACTGTGGGTCTTAGGCCCAGATAAAAAACCTATTCATTTGTTCCTCTTGTAAAGCCGGCCGAACCTTAGCAGCTTTTGATCTCCAACGAGTAGCATACTAGCGGAATGTCTCTGTGGTTATTTTTTCAAGTTCAGGATGTAGAACACATCTGGTGCATTCTCCGTGTTGAATCTAAACCTGTCCATGAAATCGGGTGCCATACTTACCTAGTTCGACCACTTCTTCGAGTCTTGGCTAATGTACCAAGATATAGCATCCCCTTTCAGACTCCTCATAAAGAGTTTCATGCGAATCTTTTCATCTTTTCCTACTCCGACCAGTTTGTCGCAGTATGTCCTTAAATAAACTCTGGGATCCCCGCTGCCATAGAACATCTCAAACTTGGGAGGCTTGTACCCCTCAGGTAGTTCAACATGTGGTTGAGTGCAAAGGTCTTCGTAATTTAGTCCCTCGATCCCCTTGCTTCCTTCAATACCCTGGACTCAACTAGTCAGCTTCTTGAGTTCTGTGACCAGATTCTTGATAAGAGTCTCTTTATTATCAAACTCGGGCGTGCTCGAGGCGGGCTGAATGGGGTGTGGTATGGTTCCCACATAGATGGGGGTGTTGTGGTGATGATCATTTGTGGAGTTTAGAGGTTCAGGGATGAGTAGTGGGGTGTTGCTTGAGGTGTGGAATGTGTTGCAGTGGTGATGGGGAGTGGGTTGGTTCTGTGGTTTCAGGATGTTTTGAGGAGGTGTGGGATTTTAAGTGTTGGGGAAGTTGACATCTGAGTTAGTGAGGGAAAATGAAAAGCTTGCCAAATTTCGAAATTGGTCCAGTTCTTCCTGAAATTTCTGTAACTTCTGTTCGAGCCAGGAGGCACGTTCCTTGGAAACCTGAATACCCTGAGGAGCCTCTACTCTTTCAACTGAGTTCTCATTTTTGGTGTTGCTCAAATCTTCCATTTTTCCCTTATTCTTTTTTTTGATAGGACTCGGAGGATGAGGAGGTGGAGTGCCCTTAGATCTTGTGGATTATGATGACGATGCTAGAGTGCACAAACTAGCCTTTGGGGAAGGGGAATAAAACAAAAAAGTAAAAACAAAAAAGGTAAC
Organism: Nicotiana glauca; assembly: GCA_026770625.1. Lineage (NCBI taxonomy): Eukaryota > Viridiplantae > Streptophyta > Magnoliopsida > Solanales > Solanaceae > Nicotiana > Nicotiana glauca. Next base: position 131,212 of record MU740768.1, read on the forward strand.
AAGTTAGCGTGGATCATGAGGAGAAAAACATTGCAATATTTAAACACATAGTGCAAGAATATAAATCGTGTCCTAATTTGGGAGCCTCGTTGTGCCCGAGGTAGGCCTAACGACAAGTTGATTTAGAGAACGTATAATGCTAAATGCCTCATTTTATTGATAAAAATAAGACGAATCCCAAAATGACATTAAAATTGCAAAAAATAAAAATGTCACTAATGGCCATTGGCCTTATTACATTTAAAGCAAAGAAAAGACTCTTAAATACTTGGTACCAGAAGGACCTTCCCCAGACTCGGCATCTTTAGCTCCATGGAGCAGCTTCACCAGCTCACGTAGTCCCAACAGCAAGTAGGTTCTCACCAAGTGTCCTCCTTCGTTTCCCTCAGCGTTCTGGCAATTTTCAATTTTCTGGATGGACTTCCTTTCTAGCTCCACTAAACCCCGCTCCAAATATCCCAGTCACTTGTTGTCACTGACAGCCATATCTTTCCATTCTTCAATCAGCTTTTGATGGGCTTCTCGAATTTCCTTGTGCTCACTCTCGCATTCATGAATCCTCTTGTGCAATCGGTTGTACTTAACCTGTACTTCAGCCTTTTCGTCGATGACCATGTGACCTCAAACAAACCCGGGTTGTCCTAACCCACCATGATCATCTTCCAACCAACTTGGATAGTATGGAGTATAACCATCATGGTACCTGTCTGGTTCTATGGAATCCTTTCCGAGGATGATTTTGCAATGCCACATGTGTTGAGCTTGACACTTCTATAGACTATCGTCGTCTTGAAAGGCGGCCCTAAAGTGACTCATTTTGTCGACCCTTGGTATAACCTACCTTCTTCCTGCCTGTTTCATGACTCGGAGAGGGACATAGGGATAAGTTCCTCTCTGACCAATAAGTATAAGAAATGGCGCATCCCGTGATCGGACAATGAACTCTTCAGTAGGAAACCATTCCAAAATCCACTGCACTTGGTCCTCTTTCAGATTTTCAAAAAACTCTACCCACCCTTTAGCAGCGTCTGGTTGAGCAAACATGTTAGGCATAAAATTCATTCGTCTTGGCTGATGGAATGCGATATAATCATCCCAGTCTCTGCGTAGAATCTCTTGCCGATATTCACCCCTTTGGAGGTGCTCCATGAATCAGAGTTGGAGTAGTAAGTTACAACCCTCAAAGTGTTTGGCCCCTTGTTGACATTTTTCTAGTGCTCTGTATATCTCCGCAACGATCATAGGTACTATGCTAAAAGGTTGTCCACCAATTCCTTCCATTAAAGTCTTGGTGACCATGGCCAGTTTGGTATAGATCCTAGCCTTCTTCATAGGAAACACTATCATCCCCAAAAAGCAGAACATAAAGATGAAGACTCTTCTATGGATGTGCCCCAATGATATGAAGGAGAATTCATATGGGTAAGTGTGGTAAGACTTGCTATGGCCGTATCTCTCGTACAAATAGTAAAAAGTAATGTAGGAATCCTTCAAGCAGGTCAGGTCTGTGTTCTTGTTTAGTCCCATCATTTTGAGAAAACCCCTATCCTTGCAATTTTTTGGCATAAGCGAACTCGGAGTCTCCCATGGAATACCAGCTAATCCTCCTATTTCCTTGAGAAAAGGTGTCATTTCAAGGTCCCAATGCGGAACACAGATCTGTCGGCATCCCAGAATAAAGTTGCAGCCTCTATGATTTTGTTGTCGCGTCGGATTTCCAAAAGAGAAGGCAAATTCCCCAAATATTTGCAGATGAGGATCTGATCACTAGAGTGAAGGTATTCCCACCAACTTAGCAACCTTGGGTGGATGTTGGTTACTATGCCGAATCTGGGGACTTTGTACCTCATTTTCGGCAAAACAAATTGTTAGACCCTTACCCCCGCCAGACTCGACTATATAAAACAATAATTAGCATAAAAACATTCAGTTCTCCAAATAAATACACAGAACGTGGTGGTGTCCGTTTGGGTTTTAAGGAAACCCGGTGGACTTTGGACAAGGATATCTTAAAGAGTCATTATGCGGACAACATAACCGACTCGGCTAGGTTTGACAGTGATGCATGACAGTTTAGACAGAGTAAGGTTTCTATGAGGTATTATATTGGTACCCTTGAGCGGACAAATCAAGAGGGAAAGGCACTGAACCGTCGACTGCACTGCTGATCGACTAGTTTTACTGCAAATACGCCTTTGTCAAATTTAGGGGGTGATAATATCGGAAGGGCGCAACCACTCATCATAAGCGTTGCTATGGTATTTTGTTTGGTACGAGTGGAATATGATGTTGAAGATGCAATTACAATAATGAAGCAAGTTTTCATGTATTTGCACATTCATAAAGTAATGATTACAATAATTTTTCATAATTACAACAATATTGAAGGAAAACAATAAAGGAAAGCATTAAAAGAAAAGAAACGAAGAGCCAAGTCAGTTTCATAGAAGAAGCGATAAAGACATTAAGTAAAGGCAATAAAAAAGCAATAAAGTCACAAATAACATGAAATGGTAAAAGCCTAAAAGAAAATCCCCAGTAGAGTCGCCATGCTATCGATGCCTCATTTTTCTAGAGGCGAAATCGGGTTTATGACATTTTGGAAGGACAACTTGTTCCTTTTTGGGAATTGGGTTTTTGAGTTTGAAGAGTCGCCACCTAATGATTAACTGCATTAGGACACTAAGAAGGATTTGAGTTTGAAGAACCAGAGTTTGGGTAAGGGCTAGAAATTATCTTGAGGGGAAGGTGTTAGGAACCCCTCAAGCTCCACTATTGTGGTTTCTGGCGACGTTATAATTGTGACTTCACATAATCAAGTAAGCAATTAAGGTCTCAAATAGGAGGGATTCGCATACAACATTGCAATAAGTTAAAACTTGAGGAAAGGTAAAGAGGTCAGAAATTTTATGAAAGATTTAGACAATTTAAAAGCAAGTAAAAGGGTGGGGTCCTAGGTTTATGATTAATATGGATCACATCAATGCAATACCCAGTAATCACTCCTCAAAGAGGGGCTACATGAGGTATTGTCTCACCGGTCATCATATCCATATCTACCCTTTCTACCCCGTTAAGGTATTAAAGCGCAAAATAGTATCATTACATAATGCATGCTGTTACTCGTCCCAACCTATCAGTCCTAGAGGCATTGAGACTAGTAGTCCTAAAGGGAAGGGAGTTGGGGCTTTTCAGAGTTTCAAAAGGATAAAAGTATAGGTGACAAGCAAAAACACATAAACAGTTAGGGGGAAACAAATAGAAATTAAGTCTCACACAGGCCTCATCACTTAAAAGAATAAATATAGCATGACTTCAAATACTGGTTTGGTCTTAATTAAATTAAAAACGTAGGCTGGGCTGATTCATCACATATTTCTCAGATAAGGAGTTCGAATTAGCCTTGTTTGGATGTAGTTTATCAAAATTGACACAATTAGTTACCTAATAGTTCGCCTAAGTGAGACCTATAGGCATGATATCTAATAGAGCGTACTGATTTTAGGGAAAAGGTTGTTGGTTATATAAATAAAAGATCTGCAGATTTTAACGACCTTATGACTGATTTGAGACTCGTAGATGAAATAGAAGAAGCTGGTTAACTTGATTATTCCTACAGGCATAATTTCTAAGCGTAATTGGTTTTAAACGATTACATAAATGCAAGAGTCATATAGGCATGGTATCTAGAGTGAAATTGGTTATTTATTAAACCTATGATTGTTTGCCTAACAACATGTATATGCAGAAGTGCAGAAACCTAAGATCATGATTTCTATATGCAGAACTTATAGGCATAATTTCTAATATGCAGAAGTGCAGGACTTATAGACACAATTTCTAAAATGCATAATGCAAAAAAAAAATTAAGGCATAATTTCTACGATGCAGATGTGTAGAAACCTAAGATCATGATTTCTATATGCAGAACCTATAGGCATAATTTCTAAGATGCAGAACCTATAAGCATGATTTCTAAGATGCAGGAAAACTTGTAGGCATGAGTTTTTAAAATGCAGAATGTGGAAATTATAAATAACTTATAGGCAAGTTTTCTATCCTTTACATGCATTCATCCCCATACCTTTCCACTAGCCATCCCCAATTGTTATTACAAAATATTACAGACCCAAATGTATCAGAAAAGAAAAGTAAAATTACATCAGAATTCCAGCTACATCCAAACAGCCTGATTCAAACCCAAAGTCTAACAATATGAGATAAACCAACTTCCAGGATCAGATTTCCAAAAGCCTTTCTCATATTTGGGATGTGTCAAAGTTCCCAAGAGTCTTAAAGGGCTCCAGGCAGTGCTTACACCCCAAACACATTGTAGAATTAAGATCATAGTGCAGTGTGGAAATGCTAGCCCTCAGATGTCCAAGTTCAGAGGGAACTCGAGGTCCCAAAGCAAGGCTCATAAGAGAGGGGCAGAACTTAAGAGTCTAAGAATAAGTGTAAGTGTATAGAGGGGGAATCAGGGAGAGCCATGGCAGGCTGGTGGTCATGCCCAGCAATTTGGAATATGGGCACACCCCTGACCAGCCTGTTAGCAAACTTAGGAGTTAGGATCCATTGTGGATCAGGTTATGGCCTGGGCAATAATTAGGATACTGCCAGGCCAAGAACCTTAAATCAAACACATAGAAGGGAATATGATTAGGTATTCACAATAGAAAAGGCAAGGAAGGAACATAATTAGCACAAATCCCTGAACATAAGCAGTAAAGTAATCAAGGATGTTGAAACTGTGAAGTAAACACATAGGGGTGAGGCGGAAAATTAAATAAAAGACATACCAGCTTCAAAGGAAAAGAAGCAAGAAAACAGTAGTCCTTGAAAAGCTAAGTTGCAAGCACAATAGTTCTAAAACGTCTCACGCAATACAAAGTGTTAAATTCAAATAAGTAAGGTAAATGTGTGAGTTGAAAGTAAGAAGTTCGAGGTATTGAACTTGAAATATAGATGCGAAAATATTCAATTGGGAGTGTAGATGTAAAGTCAGGTCTGCTTAAAGTGCAGAAGTGCAATCCCTTTTATAGTGCAGAGAAGCAAGTAGAAAAGGCAACAAATATTATTGAAATCAGTCTCCCTTTGGTTAAGGGATTCTGATTCCAGCGGGAGAAATTAGTCAAGGAAAGAAATTTCTAATTAAAACCTTTCAAAGTAACACAAAAGGGGTAGATACATAGAATTTATTTATGGAAAATTATCAATGGTACACGATTTGCACCAAATATGGTAAGGAAATCAATTAAACAGCCATGAAACCAAAAATTGCAAGTTCAATTGAATGAACCAAGTCAGGAAAGGTAAAGGAGGTTCAATCGAAGAAAAATCAGTGGCAGTTTATCATCCTTATTAAGGGGGTTTCAGAATCAATCACTTAGTTGGTAAAAAAGACCTTTTTGAAAGAGAAATTTCTCATATATAGAAGCACACAGATCAAACAAAAAGTCGTTAGGTTATTTAGAAAAAGAGTTTAACACTGAAAGTCTCAAAGTCACAAGCCAAAGGAATTCAAATTTAATTACAGATTCACAGTGAGTCTAAAAGCCTAGGTTCCCAAAGCAGAACCCTAGTACCCCTTGTCAAAGAAACCCCAAAACCTAGGGTTTCAAATAGAGTCAGAGGTGAGAAAACAAGGTCTGTGAAAGAGGCTTAGAAATCTCTTTCAAATACTTACGAGAGACAAACATACACAAACAAGTCTAGAGAAAAATATACAAACAGAACTCAGTAAAGCGACCAAAATCCAGGATTCAAACATAAACACATATAGCAAAGAGTGAGGAAAACAACACAAATTAATATACGAGCATAAGATTAACAATAAAGAATAGAAAAGTCTTGCCTAACAGAACAGATACAAGAGAGCAAACTCATGCATAATAAGAAGAACACATACGAGCATGAAACACACATAAAGAAAGAATAGGAAGCATCAGAAAAATATTTGAACATTTTTCAGAAACCCTAAAAATCAATTTTGAAAAGGAAATTTGGGGAAAACCTTCAAGACGTCAAATAACGCTCAACCATGTCACAGATCTAAGACAAATAAGAAAATACAGAACCTCGGACGTCTTAGATTTATAGAAGAAATCCTAGAATGAGAAAGGTCTTAAGGAAAGTCGGATCCTGAGTTGAAAAGACTCATATTGCTTGAACACGCTGGAATAATGGCCGGAAAGGCCATAGATCTACAGATTTGCGAAAGATTTAAAGAGAGACATTGAGATTGGGCTCTAGAACCTCGAGCGGCATAGGTTTAATAGTTAGAGAGAGTGAGCATAAGTCACCCATGGCCTGGAACACCATGGATTCCGGTGGAATCGTGGTAAGATAAGGTGGGGATCGATTAGGGTTTTGGAGAGGCTAGAGAGGGTCTGAGAGACGAAGAGAGTTCAAAGGTGGCGTCTCTGATAGAATGAATTAGGTTTAGGGGATATGGGAATTAAAAAGGAAAGGGTGAATCTCAGCCATTGAACAAAATAATCAGCGGCCTAGATTAAAGGGGAGCCGGGTAGGTTTAAAATTGGGTCGTGGGTTGGGTAATAATTGGAATTGGGTTGGTTATAATTTGGGGCGGAATTGGGGTCAAATTGAGGCTAAAATTGAAAGAAAATGAGGCTGTAATTGAAATAGAAATAGGCTAGATGTTAAATAGCCAATTTTCCCTTTTTTATTTTGTAAAAATAGTAATAATAATTTTAAAAATAAATTAAAAGCACTGAACTTATTAATAATACATAAATATTAATTCAAAATACCGGAAATAATTTTATAATTGTAAAATGATGTTAATCGTAAAATAGGTAATAATTGCAATTATATGCAATTTAGCTTTAGAAATACTAAATAAATTCGTAAAAATATACAAAAATTACCTTAATTATATTTTGGTATAAATATAAAAATATAAATAAATTATTCACCAAAAATGATAATCTTGGAAACAATTATTGGACTTTGCACGGCTAGAAATAGATAATAAATTGATTTTAAAAATCTTCAAAAATTAGAAAAAAATACAAAAACACTTGGGCATGCTTATATGTGCATGTACATGTTATTTTGAAAGAATTTAGGGGAAAAATTGGGTATCAACAGCCAGGCTTGCGGATGCCTGCAGGATTACCTCGGGATGTCGTGGACTAAAGGCTGGCTCCCGAACTACTGCTGTGCACCGTATGCTGCTCCGGTACCTGGGTCTGTGCAAAACAGCACCGAGTGCAGTATCAGCACAACCGACCCCATGTGCTGGTAAGTGCCTAGCCTAACTTGGGTGAAGTAATTATGAGGCTAGGACCAGACTCCAGATTAACATGTGCAGATATATAATTTATTGCAGAAGATAAACAAGCAATGAGTAGTTAAAAGAGAGGCGGGTACATGCCTCGGGGAAATAGATCAACTTAGCAGAAACTAAATAAATATTAAGGAACAATACAGTATCTAAAACAATATAACAACACTACTGTTGCGGCGTGCAACCTAATCAGATATAATATCTGTTGCGGCGTGCAACCCGATCCAATATAGTATATATTACGGTGTGCAACCCGATCCATATATGTATATATTAATAATAATATTGCGGCGTGCAACCCGTTCCAAATATACAACTTACAGTGATCATAACAATTTCGGCAAGGGCTTAACCATAAAAAAACTCTATCCCGGCAAGGAAACTCAACAGTACAAGTATATTCATCCCGGCAAGGGAGAACCAGCTATAACCCATCTCAATTCAACTTCTAATCATCTCTATTATCACCATTTCTGACTCATAAATAACTTCTACGAAAATAAGCTAAGTCTTTGCTCAATACCACGGATCTACTCACCATTGCAACCATAGTATTATTCAAGAGTACAATAATTATCAATTTAAGACTCACGGTTATGTTCGAAAACAATGTATAGATACTTGTCACCATGCGTATACGTCGTACTCAACAAGAAACACAAAGAAAATATGAATCAACTCCTAATCCCTCAAGCTAGGGTTAGACCAAACACATACCTCGAACTTCTACGGCCAACTCAATCCTCAATAACCGCCTTTCCTTTTTAATTCGGCTCCAAATCAATTGTATCTATATATAAATGACTTTATAACATCAAATAATGCTTAACAATTCGAATCCAATGCCTAATTATAGCTTTTCCATCATTCTTCTCAAAAACTCAAAAATCGACCCCCGGCTCGCTTGGTCAAAACACGAAGTTCGGACCAAAATCAAATTATCCATTCACCTACGAGCTCAAATATATAATTTATTTTCAAATTCAACTTCAAAATGAGTTCTAAATCAAGAAACATCAAAAATCCCTAACTCCTCCTAAATCCCTAATTTTCTACCCTCAATCATATGTTTTAGGCCTAGAAATTTATTAGATGTCAATGGAAATGGTAGAAAACGAGTTGGAGATTACTTACCCAAGAAATTTTGATTAAAAAATACTTCAAGGATTGCCTAGGAGCTTTGGAGAAGAAGAAGTTTTGTAAAAATTTGAGAAATCCCGTTTGCATTCTGTTTTGAGGCTTAAAAATAACTAGGCGAATTAATGTTACGCGTTCACGACAGACCTCTCGCTTTTGCTATGGGTCAAACTTTTTGTCCTTCGCGTTCGCGTATAGGGGCTCGCGTTCGTAAAGCTATAGCTCCTCGATCCCTGATGTTCGCATCCTTAAGGTCTTGTTTGCGTAAAGTATACTACCCTTTCCCCCTGCCCAGACACTTAGCCTTCGTGTTCGCGAGGCCAGGAATGCATTCGCGAAGGTATAGCCCCCCGCTTCCTCGCGTTCATGACCTTGTCTACGTGTTCACATAGAAGGAAGTTTCCTTCAGCATTATTTACTCATCACGTTCGCGAGGGTCTTCTTGTGAATGCGAAGAAGGCCATACCAGAACTTGGAAACCTTCAAACCATTCTGAGACACCTCCGAAACACACCCGAGCCCTCGGGGCTCCTCACCAAACACATGCACTAACTCAACAACATCATACGAACTTATCCGTGCAATCAAATTGCCTAAATAGCCTAAAAAACAGTCAAAATCATGAATATTTCCTTAAACTTCATCAAGCTTCAAATTTAGAAATTCAAGTCCGAATCACGTCAAACGATGTCTATTTTTAACCAAATTTTACAAAAACATCTTAATTCATATATAAGACCTGTACCGGGTACCAGAACCAAAATATGGGCCCAATACCAACACGTTCTAATAAAATATCGTTTCAATTTTCCTTAACAATTTTAGAAAAATAATTTTCTTTAAAAATTCATTTCTCGGGCTCGGGACCTCGGAATTTGTTTCCAGGCATAGCCCAATCCCATATTTTCCCACGGACCCTCCGGGACCGTCAAATCATGGGTCCGGGTCCGTTTGCCCAAAATGTTGACCAAAGTCAAATTTATTCATTTTAACATCAAAACTTAGCATTTTTCACAGAATTTCATATTTAAGCTTTTCGGCTATGCGCCGGACTGTGCACGCTAATGAAGGTAACTCTAAATGAGGTTTTCAAGGCCTTGGGGACTTAGAATTCACTTAAAAATAGGTGATGACCCTTTGGGTCGTCACACCTTGTGTGTAGATTCAGGAGTTGCGAGTCGCGATAGTGAGTGCTAATTGTTCTTCCAGCAGGTCTCCGGAGTCGACAAGGTAGCTGCTTGGCATTCGCAGCTCTGCATTTCTCCTTCTTACCTTATTCAAACTGTTTTTAGTATTTTATTTCCATCTATGATAGCCTTTCTTCTACTTAGAAAAATCTAGTAGTTGCACGTGACTTGTGACACCCCGATATCGGGCTTGTATTATTTTATTTTGCACTGGTTATTTAGACCCCTGTCATGAGATACTGTCAATTAATAGCTTAAAAACTATCTTTTATGAATTAATAGTTTTATTTGGGATTTGTGTTGGCTGACCTAGTTTCACGATAGGCGCCATCATGACCGGCTCGATTTTAGGGTCGTGGCAAATTGGTATCAGAGCCTAGGTTACATAGGTCTCACGAGTCATGAACAGGTTTAGTAGAGTCTCGCAGATCTGTAGAGAGATGTTTTTACTTATCCTTGGGAGGCTGCAGAAACTTTAGGAATAAATTCACATTCTTGAATTCCTGTCATGCGAATCTGTTGATTTGGCAACTAAAATTCTTTTATTCTATTCTCTCACAGATGGTAAGGACACGTGCTTTCAGGACGGACGACCATCAGCACCATCAGTTGGGGCCAGTAGAGGGCAAGGACTGTCAAGGTCATGGTAAAGGCAGGGGCGTATCCCGCACAGCAGCTAGGGCAGCACCTGCAGATCCACCAGCTACTCCAGTTCAGGATCAAGTCCTAGTTGCGGATGCTCCAACAATACCATCTCAGGAATCGGCTGTGCTTCTTATTTTCCCAGGCCTTTCGGAGGCCCTGGTACAGATTCTATCAGTGTGCACTAGCCTAGCTCAAGTGGTCTCAGTTAGTACAACCACAACAACTTATCAAGCTGGGGGAGGCACTCAGACTCCCGCCGCTCGCACACCTGAGCAGATCGTGCAGGGACTTCAGACATCGAGGGCACCTCCACCCCAGTTGATTGTAGCTGCTCTGGAACATTTAGCTCTTCTTATTCCAAAGGACGAGCAACGTAGATTGGAGAGGTTTGGTAGACTTCAGCCTCCGTCATTTAGTGGTGCTGAGGGTGATAATGCACAGGGTTTCTTAGATAAGTGTTAGAGGATGCTTCGGACTACAGGTATTTTGGTGACCAGTAGGGTCTCATTCACTACCGTCCAGTTCTCCAAGGCTACACTTAGTTGGTGGGAGGCTTACGAGAGGCGTAGGCCAGTTGGTGCAGCACCCCTTTCTTGGCAGCAGTTCTCTGCTCTCTTCCTGGAGAAGTTTGTATCTGAGTCTCGCCGAGAGGAGCTACGCAGGCAGTTTGAGCAGAATTGTTAGGGTGATAGGTCTGTTACATAGTATGAGATGCGATTCTCCGAGTTGGCACGTCATTCGGTATGGTTCGTTCCGACAGACTGAGAGAGGATCACGAGGATTATAGATGGCCTCGATTTTTAGCGTCTCATGAGCAGAGAAAGAGTATCTGGTGCTATCTTTGATGAGGTTCTTGACATAGCTCGACAGATTGAGATGGTTCCTGGTTAAGAGAAGGTTGAGAGGGAGGCAAAGAGGCCTCGTGGTTAGGGAGGATTCAATGGTACTCCTCATGGGGGTCAGTTTCAGCACGGTAGAGGCTGTCCATACAGGCATGCTCAGTCAGCTCGCCCAGGTTATTTTGGGGCATCATCGGGTCATGGTTCTCATAGTTCTCATTAAGAGAAGGTTGAGGGGGAGGCTAAGAGGCCTCGTGGTTAGGGAGGATTCAATGGTACTCCTCATGGGGGTCAGTTTCAGCACGGTAGAGGTCGTCCATACAGGCATGCTCAGTCAGCTCGCCCAGGTTATTTTGGGGCATCATCGGGTCATGGTTCTCATAGTTCTCATTAGGTTCATTCCTCACTTATTAATTTTCTAGCTCAGAGTTCATCCCGTGCTCCATCAGTTTAGGGCTCTTCAATGTCAGCTTCTTCTTCTAGCCATCCCGGTACTAGGGGTTCTGTGACGACCCAGCCTGTCGTCACATGAGTTACCGCCCCGCTTCCCCCATATTATGTTGCTCTATGTTTCAATGTCAGTATTTGAGTTGATCGGGTAGAATTGGATTGGTTTTAGTTGGAAATGAGACACTTAGTCTCTTAAAGGAAAGCTTATTTTGAAAAAGTAAACTAGAAGTTGACTATTTAGTTAGGAGGCTCGGATGTGAAATATGATGATTCGGTTATCTTCGGGGGATGATCTGTGACTTAGGAGTGAAATCGGAATTGATTTTGGAGGCTCGGTGTAGAATTAGGCTTGAATTGGCGAAGTTTGAATTTTGGCGAATTCCGGTTGATAGGTGAGATTTTGATCCGAGGGTCGAAATGGAATTTCGAGAGTTGCTGTAGCTTCGTTAGGTGATTTTGGATATTTCTTCAAATTTTTAGGTCATTCGGACATTGTTTGGTCGGGTTTTTGATCGAATGTGAGTTTCGGAAGTTCTTAAAGAACTTAGGCTTTGATTTGGTGAAATTTGATGATTTTGATGTTAATGATAGTGTTTTGATGTATGGAACAAGTTTGAATAACGTTATAGGATGTATTGGTATTTTTGGTTGAGGTCCCGGGGGCCTCGGGTGTGTTACGGATGCACAACGGGTCATTTTTGAAAAATTTGAACTGCTGGTTGCTGGTATCTGGTCTCCTCCTTCGCGAACGCGAGGAGAGTCTCGCGAACGCGAAGAGGAAAAATGGGAGGCTGTGACTTTGGCTTTCGCAAACGCGATGGGGAAGTCACGAACGCGTAGGAGTGGGTCCAGGAAGCTATGCGAACGCGGCAGAGTAACCGCGAACGCGTAGAAGGAAATTGGGGCTAGTAGCAGTTGGTCTACACGAACGCATAGCAAGCCACACGAACGCGAAGGGCCTGGGAAATTGGCCTTCGCGAACGCGGTGTAATGAACGCGAACGCGAAGAAGGATTTGTTGTGCTGGGCAGAATGTTATACTTTCATTTCAACCGCGAGTTTTAGTCATTTCTTCCTCCATTGTTGAGTATTTTGAGAACTCTTTGGGGCAAATTGAAGAGGAATTCAAGGAGGATTGATTGGAGGTAAGTTCCTTGGCCTAAATACACGAGATTATGATAGATTTAACATGGAAATTGGTTGAAATTCACCAAAAAGGGGTAAAGCTAGGGCTTGAGTTTTTGATATTTCAAATTGGGATTTGATAAGTCATTTGAGCTCGGATTTAGGAGTTCTTGATATGTATCAACTCATGGAAAGACGAGGAATCCGGTAATGTAAGTTTTGTAATTTTTCGAGAAGTGGGCCCGGGGCTCGGGCTTTGCTAGTTTCGAGATTTTTGCTATATTTCGATTGTTTTCGATTGGGTGTTGTCCCATTGGTATATTGTAATTCATTCGCTCTGATTTTGGTTAGATTCGACGCGCATGGAGGCCGAATTGAGGGGCAAAGGTGTCGCGAGCTAGAGATTTCACCTGTTCGAGGTGAGTAATACTTGTGAATGATATCCTGAGGGTTTGAAACCCCGAATTTGCACATCATAGTGTTGTATTGTGGTGACTTGCATGCCAGGTATGAGCGTGGGGTAGAGCACCATTGGGGATTGTGACTTGGTCTGTCCCGGTTGTTGATTTTAATGCGTGATTGACTGAAAACTACTTGATGCCATCATGATTTGGGCTGATTGCCATGTTTTGGGCTTCATGCCGATTATTTGAATCCTTCAGGGATTGATATCACTATTTTTGCATTATGTTGCATATTATTTGATCTCAGTCCAAGGTTCTAAATATTGTTTTGCAAACTCAGCCATCTTTCTAAGATTTGAAAACTTAAATGATATTTTTCTGACGTTTTGAACTGAGAACTGCTATTTTACTATTGCCTAAGGGGCTTATGTGCATTGCTGGACTGTGCATGGGTCAGGCCATGCACCGCAGCAGTGTTATGTGTGCAGTTCTGGACTGAGATATGGATTAGGCTGCACGCCGCAGTAGTATATATATATATATATATGCATGGATCGGACTGCACGCCGCAGTAGTATATTATATGGATCGGACTGCACGCCGCAGTAGTATATTATATGGATCGGACTGCACGCCGCAGTGATATATTATGTGGATCAGACTGCACATGCAGTATTATAGCGCTTGGGCTGTAGGAGCCCCTCCGGAGTCTGTACACACCCCTAGTGAGCGAATGGTATCCAAATGGATTGGGCTGCGCGCCGCAGCGGTCATGTGCATTGCATTGCATTCATGCATTCATTCCTATTTGTACTACGTGGAATGACTTTTAGCACTCACATATCATTGGCATAAATGCTATTACTTGCCTGCTGACCAGATACCCTGGTGTTATATGTTAAGGAATGTTGTGCCCAAGGGGCTGATTTATGTGTCGACTTGCACTATCTGATATAGCATTCATATGCTTGACTGTTGGAAGAAGGGTATTTGAAAAAGAGATTTTTAACTGAGCTTGAGATTTCCTAAAGGATTTTCACAGTGTTACGGTTTAATATTTTTCTCAAAGAGTTGAACAGTCTTTTATAGCATTTTGGAGTGCTCATACGTTTTTTCTTATCGCTCAGATATTATTCGCTTTTATTACCACTGAGTTGAAAGTACTCACTTTACTCTCTGCACCTCGCGTGCAGTTGCAGGTATTGTTCACCCGGTAGCGGGTTAATAGCGTATTGGAGGTATTACTATCGTAGCTAAGCAAGGCGTTCGCGGCACTGAGTTTCTTCTTCTTCTTGATTTCTGGATTTTTTTTATTTTATGTATTATAGACTTTGAAATTGTAATAAAGACCCTCCAAGATGCTCGTGACTTATGATACCCCGGTCGGGATGAGTTAGGCTATAATGTTGATAATTAATGTTCTTTAAGTTGCATTTTCCATCTATTTATGTTTAGTTAGTGTTAAAGAAACGAATTGGGTTAGTTGGCTGGCCTTTTCTTCATGAGAGGCGCCATCACGATCGGGTATGGAGATTGGGTCGTGACAAGTTGGTATCAGAGACTAGGTTACTATGTCTCACGAGTCATGAGCAGGTTTAGTAGAGTCTTGCGGATCGGTACGGAGATGTCTGTATTTANAATTGTATGCGCACGTGAGCGCTTAGTATTGTAAGTGCCTTGATGGCTTGTGATTCCTCGATCGAGGGGCGAGATGTAATCCCGTAAGTTTGATATTGGACCAGTCTGGAGGACTTGAGGTCGGATCTTTGCTTATAGCTTGAGCACCAAGGTGCTGATTGTGCGAGCTAGTGTTATGAACTTATATGTTAGGTATTGTTGCTATTAGCCGTAATGGCGGTTTGGTATTCATGCGATGAGTATGTTGGTACTGTGTAATATTTCTAAATGACTTGGTAATGATGAAGAAGTCTGCAGGATAGTAGATGGACTGTTAAGTGATTCGATTCCTATTGTGGCTTGATGTGTAGCCCGAATATGGGCACGTGAAGAATATTTTTGTGTCTCCTAGTTGGGAAGTGAAGTACACTACGTGTGGCGATATGAGTTCAGAATCAGGAAGACTTAATGGATATGTTATGTGTATGATAGTGGAAGGTGTGCTGAAATACTAAAATTGAGGCAAAACAGGTGGGATATCTCATGCGGAGTATTCTTAAGGGGTACGATTCTTATGTATACTGTTAGAAGATCTCACGTGTAATTGAAGGGTACGTGTTGAAATTTGATAAATTCGGGTCACTTCAGAGAGTGGACTCAGCTGATATGGGGATGAATGCGAGGTTTGTAGAGGATTTCAGTATCCGAGGATTTGTGTTTTCATAAACTAGTAAACATTTTGAGTTTAATCTTACTATGGCATGGTGGTAACAATAGAGAAAAAGTATTATAGGTTATTAAATGTGTCCTAATAGGTGGATTTGAGCCAATTTGGGGAGGTTACGGTTGATTAGCTGATTGCACGGTTATGTGCTATGTTGGTTCCTTTTTGAGGTATGCTGGTGGATCAGTCTGGGTTGCAGAAAATGAGCCGAGGATGGCACGAGTAAAGCAAAATTTTGATAAAGGTTATATGGTACTTCGTAGATGTGTGAAGACAATAGGATGTCTTGAGCTGTTGTTGATAAAGAATTCTTAGTGTGTAGAAAAGGAAGATGTTTGTTGAATTGGAATGAGATCATATCCTTCGGTGTTAGAGTGCTGATAAGGCACGAGTGGTTCTGTTCGTTAAGTCATATAATTTACAGTTGTGTAAGAGTGAATGACTCTCGAGAATGGTTTTATTGTGTCCAAGATTTGGCATCTAATAATCAGGTATCTTAAGGTTGGGTATGTGGCTAGGGACTGTGTTTTTGTTAGAAAAGATCAAGACTTGTAGTATTTTATGATAATTATTATGAGATTCTATGTATCAATATCTAGAAAGTAATGGTAACGAATTCATATTCGCAGGAAGTTCTTCAAAGTAAAGTATTCTGGAATGTGGTATTTCTAGGAAGTATTGGTAGAGTATTCGGTGGCCTATGGGGCTTAGACAGTGTGGTCTTATGTTCGAGTCCTTTGTGGTAGGCCTGGATTGAGGCATTGTGATGCTACGGCAAGGGAGAAATATCAAGTGGATGATGAATAAAAAGAGAAATTTGATAGACGGATCAGCTTGATAATAGACCGAATTGGTATGGTAAGGGTATGATTAATTTCATGTATGTGTTTGAGGTAATGAGTTAGTACAATTATTTTGCAGCAAAGCTCTTGAGTTCTGACAGGTTGTTTAGCTTGGTTTAGATAGAAGGATTCAGTCCTGGCAGTTTAGCTTGTACAGCTGAAGTTGGCAGAGATGTTCTTGTTGGGTTTTACCGTGGTTTGAAGATGAGTATATTTCTTATGGGTATGCGAAGCATGGAGTGTGTAATGATTTTTCTTCTAGATGGAATCAATGAAAGTTCTTGACTAGTTAAGTGCGTCGATGTCTGCGGCGCGGAGGGGAGATAAAAGTTCTCATGTTATCCTAGTGTGTCTTGGTATATTAGATTTTGCATGTGATATTGAGCTGTAGACTGATTGTCTCAATGTGGATTATTCTAGACTATTTTGCTATGGGCTATGTTGGAAAATGCCACAGGCGGCGTGGCGAGGTGTATTGGATCATGTTAATAGCAGAGTGGTTGGCACTCCAAAGACCAGTGGACGGCTGTGAGAGATTGCTTTTCTTAATTGGGCCTTTGTGATGGATGTCAGTATAGAGGTTTCTACCATTGATTCAGTTCCGGTATTGAAGGAATTTTTCGGATGCGTTCCTTATGGCCAGGCATGCCGTCAGGCGAGATTGTGGGTTTCAGCATTTATTGGATGCTGGGCACCGTATCGTACGGCTCCAGCAAAAGTTATAAAAAGTTGAAGGAGCAGCTTCAGGCTTCTTGGCATTGAGTTTGTTGGCAGGCCGATCTGGCTACGTATTCAGATTGAGATGGCTTGGTTGGACCTGATATGTATTGTTGAGGGATAGGTTTAATCTCTCGTTATTGAGCTTGTTAGTGATCTGGGGAGATCTATGAGATACTTTTTCGGTGCTGTGAGGCGTTATGATTTTCGGATTGTGCTTGAGTTTTTGTAGCTTATAACGTTATATGTAGATATTGTTATGCACTCAGTATTTTGTTGTAATGAGCAAATTTGGCTCGATGTGCATCTCTCTGTGTGAGATATATGTATGGATTGGGTGGCACACCGCCACGAGTATGTTATCAGGATCGGATTGCACGCCGTAACAGTGTGAGGTTGAGAACAATTTTCCATATGTTACCTTGTATGCCTTGCTTCCTGGTTTCTAAAGAAAGTCCGTATTGGGTGTTGCTCGGCGAATGGCGCATCGGATATGTCCTTTCAGGATTGAAGGGTGTATATTACTTACTTCACCGTGGGTGTGATGGATTGCTTGGTTTCAGACACCAATCTGTGCATGGTTGTCTACTTTTGAGCACGGTGACTTGAGGTGCTTCATGTGTAATAGTGT
>MU740768.1:150116-160555 GCA_026770625.1 Nicotiana glauca
TATGTTCAGACCGCCCATCATTGGTGCATGGATTATGCAAGTTGTGGCTTAGGCCTGTGATGAGGTGTCATATCACCAGAGTGGTGCGTTGAATTCAAGGTGATCGTTGGAGTCATTAATAAATGCGAACAGATTTGATTGCAGCTTGTTGGAAAAATAATATCGAGGTTCGAGTTTATTCAGAATATTGACATGAGGTTCTGATTTTGAGTATGATTTCGAAAATCTGTTGTGGTATTAGTCAAAAAGGGAGTGGTTTCATGAATGGTTGATCTGAGAAATGGTTACGGTTTGTTGTGTGTTATGGTTGTTGTGGACAACTGCTGTGAATAGAAGTTATCGTTTCAGGAGCTAGATTATGTGGTATATCATGTGATTTCATTTGAGGATGCAAGTATGGGTTATTACAGCTAGTTCGAGACTATTCAAAGTATATGTGCGAGGTTTTATCGTATTGATGGTTTCAGAAGTGAAAAAGTAGTTCTGTGAATTTTGGGCAAGACTGGATTAGGTAATTTCAGCCATGTTGTGTTGTCGGACCTATACGAGATAGAGTGACGTGGGATCACCCCGGGTATGTGCTTGGTAGGGTCATTCAACTATTGTTGGCTTCTAGGATAACTCTGGGTACGCTCGAGGACGAGCGTTTGTTTAAATTGGGGAGGATGTAACGACCCGGCCCGTCGTCACGTGAGTTACCGCCCCGCTTCCCCCATATTATGTTGCTCTATGTTTCAATGTCAGTATTTGAGTTGATCGGGTAGAATTGGATTGGTTTTAGTTGGAAATGAGACACTTAGTCTCTTAAAGGAAAGATTGTTTTGGAAAAGTCAACTGGAAGTTGACTATTTAGTTAGGAGGTTCAGATGTGAATTCTGATAATTCGGTTAGCTTCGGGGGATGATTTTTGACTTAGGAGTGAAATCGGAATTGATTTTGGAGGCTTGGTGTAGAATTGGGCTTGAATTGGCGAAGTTTGAATTGTGGCAAATTCCGGTTGATAGGTGAGATTTTGATCCGAGGGTCGGAATGGAATTCCGATAGTTGCTATAGCTTTGTTAGGTGATTTTAGATTTGTTCGCAAATTTTTAGGTCATTCGGACATCATTTGGTCCGGGTTTTTGATCGAATGTGAGTTTCGAAAGTCCTTAAAGAACTTAGGTTTTGATTTGGTGAAATTTGATGATTTTTATGTTAACGATAGTGTTTTGATGATTGGAACAAGTTTGAATAACGTTATAGGATGTATTGGTATTTTTGGTTGAGGTCCCGGGGGCCTCGGGTGTGTTTCGGAAGCCCAACGGGTCATTTTTGGAAAATTTGAACTGCTGGTTGCTGGTATCTGGTCTCCTCCTTCGCAAACGTGAGGAGAGTCTCGCGAAAGCGAAGAGGAAAAATGGGAGGCTGTGACTTTGGCTTTTGCGAACGCGATGGGGAAGTCGCGAACGCGTAGGAGTGGGTCCAGGAAGCTACGCGAATGCGGCAGAGTAACCGCGAACGCGTAGAAGGAAATTAGGGCTGGTAGCAGTTGGTCTACGCGAAAGCGTAGCAAGCCACGCGAACGCGAAGGGCCTGGGAAATTGGCCTTCGCAAATGCGGTGTAATGAATGCGAACGCGAAGAAGGATTTGCAGTGCTAGGCAGAATGTTATAATTTCATTTTATCTGCGAGTTTTAGTCATTTCTTCCTCCATTGTTGAGTATTTTGAGAACTCGTTAGGGCAAATTGAAGAGGGATTCAAGGAGGATTGATTGTAGGTAAGTTCCTTGGCCTAAATACACGAGATTATGATAGATTTAACATGGAAATTGGTTGAAATTCACCAAAAAGGGGTAAAGCTAGGGCTTGAGTTTTTAATATTTTAAATTGGGATTTGATAGGTCATTTGAGCTCGGATTTGGGAGTTCATGATATGTATGAACTCGTGGCGAGACGAGGAATCCGGTAATGTAAGTTTTTCAATTTTTCAAGAAGTGGACCCGGGGCTCGGGTTTTGCTAGTTTCGAGATTTTTGCTATATTTCGATTATTTTCGATTGGGTGTTGTCCCATTGGTATATTGTAATGCATTCGCTCTGATTTTGGTTAGATTCGACGCGCGTGGAGGCTGAATTGAGGGGCAAAGGCATCGCGAGCTAGAGATTTCACTGGTTCGAGGTGAGTAATACTTGTGAATGATATCCTGAGGGTTTGAAACCCCGGATTTGCACATCATAGTGCTGTATTGTGGTGACTTGCACGCCAGCTATGAGCGTGGGGTAGAGCACCATTGGGGATTTGACTTGGTCCATCCTAGTTGTTGATTTTACTGTGTGATTGATTGAAAACTACTTGATGCTATCATGATTTGGGCTGATTGCCATGTTTTGGGCTTCATGCCGATTATTTGAATCCTTCAGGGATTGATATCACTATTTTTGCATTACGTTGCATATTATTTGATCTCAGTCCAAGGTTCTAAATACTATTTTGCAAACTCAGCCATCTTTCTAAGATTTGAAAACTTAAATGAAATTTTTTTAACGCTTTGAGCTGAGAACTGCTATTTTGCTATTGCCCAAGGGGCTTATGTGCATTGCTGGACTGAGCATGGGTCGGGCTGCGCACTGCAGTAGTGTTATGTGTGCATTTCTGGACTGAGATATGGATCGGGCTGCACGCCGCAGCAGTATATACATATACATGCATGGATCGGACTGCACGCCGCAGTAGTATATTATATGGATCGGACTGCACGTCGCAGTAATATATTATGTGGATCGGACTGCACGCCGCAATAATATATTATATGGATCGGACTGCACGCCGCAGTATTATAGCGCTTGGGCTGTAGGAGCCCCTCCGGAGTCTGTACACACCCCTAGTGAGCGCAGGGTATCCAAATAGATCGGGCTGCGCACCGCAGCGGTCATGTGCATTGCATTGCATTCATGCATTCATTCCTGTTTGTACTATGTGGCATGACTTTTAGCACTCACATATCATTAGCATACATGATATTACTTGCCTTGTTGACCAGATACCCTGGTGTTATATGTTAAGGAGCGCTGTGCCCAAGGGGCTGATTTATATGCCGACATGCACTATCTGATATAGCATTCATATGCTTGACTGTTGAAAGAAGGGTATTTGAAAAAGAGATTTTTAACTGAGCTTGAGATTTCCTAAAGGATTTTCACAGTGTTACGGTTTTACTATTTTTCTCAAAGAGTTGAAAAGTCTTTTATAGCATTTTGGAGTGCTCATACGTGTTTCTCATCGCTCAGATATTATTCGCTTTTATTACCACTAAGTTGGAAGTACTCACTTTACTCCCTGCACCGCGCGTGCAGTTGCAGGTATTGTTCACCCGGTAGCGGGTTAATAGCGGATTGGAGGTATTGCTATCGTAGCTAAGCAAGGTGACCGCCAGCGTTCGCGACACCAAGTTTCTTCTTCTTCTTCTTGATTTCTAGATTTTTTTTATTTTATGTATTATAGACTTTAAAATTGTAATAATGACCCTCCTAGATGCTCGTGACTTGTGACACCTCGGTCGGGCTGAGTTAGGCTATAATGTTGATAATTAATGTTCTTTAAGTTGCATTTTATATCTATTTATGTTTAGTAAGTGTTAAAGAAACAAATTGGGTTAGTTGGCTGGCTTTGTCTTCACGAGAGGCGCCATCACGACCGGGTATGGAGATTGGGTCGTGACAGGTTTCCTTTAGTCCCCGTCTCCAACACCAGGGGTTTGTTATGAGTGTGGAGAGTTGGAGTATATATGGAGGCAGTGTCCTCATTGTCTTGGGTGTCCGTCTCAACAACGGAGTCAACCATCGACTTAAGCACCAGTTACTTCACCACCCACCCAGTCAGCTAGAGGTGGAGGACAGTCAACTAGGGGTCGCCGAGGTCAATCAGGTTGTGATCAGGCCCATTTTTATGCACTCCCAGCCAGACCAGATGCTATTGCTCAGATGCTGTGATTGCATGTGTTATCTCGATTTTCCACAGAGTTGCCTCTGTGTTATTTGATCCTGGTTCTTCTTTTTCATGTGTCATCATATTTTGCTCGTTATTTGGATACGCACCATGAGTCTCTTGTTTAGTTTGTTCGTGTATCTACTCTGGTGGGCGATATTGTTGTTGTGGACTACGTATATCGGTCGTGTGTGGTGACTATTAGGGGTTTGGAGACACGATTGGACCTTTTGTTTCTTTGTATAGTGAACTTTGATGTGATATTAGGCATGGATTGGTTATCTCCATATCGTGCTATTTTGGACTGTCATGCTAAGACAGTGATATTGGGTGTGCCATGGATTGAGTGACGAGGTTTGACTAATTTTGTCCCCAGTAGGGTGATCTCATTTTTGAAGGCCCAGCGGATGGTTGGGAAGGGTTGTCTTTCTTACTTAGATTTCGTGAGGGATGTCAGCGACTCCTAATATTGATATAGTCCCGATAGTGAGGGACTTTACGGATGTATTTCCTGCAGACTTGTCGGGCATGCCACCAGATAGGGATATTAATTTTGGTATTGATTTGGTGCCGGACACTCAGCCTATTTCTATTCCATCGTATTGTATGGCACCGGTGAATTTGAAGGAGTTGAAGGAGCAGCTTCAGGAACTCCTTGATTAGGGGTTTATTTGGCCCAATGTGTCGCCTTGGGGTGCGCCTGTTCTATTTGTAAAGAAGAAGGATGGCACGATGAGGATGTGCATTGATTACAAGCAGTTTCACAAAGTTACAATCAAGAACAAGTATTCTTTGCCCCGTATTGATGATTTATTTGATCAGCTTCAGGGAGCGAGAGTGTTCTCCAAGATTGACTAGTTGAAGATCAAGGACTCGAACATTTTTAAGATAGATTTCAGGGCCCGATATGGTCATTATGAGTTCCTTGTGATGTCTTTTGGGCTGACCAATGCCCCATCAACGTTCATGCATTTGATGAACAACGTGTTTCGGCCTTAGTTTTACTCATTTTTTGTTGTATTCATTGATAATATTCTGGTGTACTCATGTAGTTAAGAGGAGCACATAGAGCCTTTGAGAGTGCTATTGCAGCGGTTGAGGGAGGAGAAGCTTTATGCATAGTTCTCCAAGTGTGAGTTTTGGCTCAGTTTAGTGGCTTTCTTGGGGTACATGGTGTCCAGCGAGGGTATTCAGTTTGATCCAAAGAAGATAGAGGCAGTTCAGAGTTGTCCCAGACCATCCTTAGCCATAGAGATTCGCAGCTTTCTTGATTTGGAGGGTTATTATTGTCGGTTCGTTTAGGGATTTTCATCTATTGCATCACTACTGACCAAATTTACTCAAAAGGGTATTCCATTCAGGTTGTCGGATGAGTGTGAGGTGAGCTTTCAAAAGCTCAAGACTGCCTTGACCACAACTCCAGTGTTAGTTTTGCCATCAGCTTCAGGTTCATATACAGTGTATTGTGATGCTTCGAGAGTTGGTATTGGGTGTTGATGCAGGAGGGTAGAGTGATTGCTTATGTTTCTCGTCAATTGAATCCCCGTGAGAAGAACTACCTTATTCATGATTTGGAGTTCGCTGCCATTGTTCACACATTGGTGTGTCTTGCGAGGTGTTTACTAATCATCGAGCCTCCAACACTTGTTCAAGCATAAGGATCTCAATTTGAGGCAGCAGAGATGGTTGGAGCAGCTAAAGGATTATGATATCACTATCTTTTACCATCCGGGAAAAGCCAATGTAGTGGCGGGTGCTTTGAGTAGGAAGGCGGTGAGTATGGGCAGTTTGGCATATATTCCTGTTAGGGAGAGACCTTTTGCAGTTGATGTTCAGCCTTGGAAAATTGGTTTGTGAGGTTGGATATTTCAAAGCCTAGTCGGGTCTTAGCTTGTATGGTTTCTCGGTCTTCTTTGTTTGATCGCATCAGAGAGCGCTAGTATGATGATCCTCATTTGGTTGTCCTCAAGGATAGAGTTTAGCACAATAATGCTATAGATGTGACTATTGGTGATGATGGCGTATTAAGGATGCAGGGCTGGATATACGTGCTCAATGTAGATATGCTTTGTGAGTTGATTCTGGAAAAAGCCCATAGCTTGCGGTATTCCATCCATCCGGTTGCCACAAAGATATATTCGGATCTGAGATAACACTATTGGTGGAGGAGAAAGAAGAAGGATATTGCGGAAAGTATAGTTCGGTGTCTCAATTCTCAGTAGGTGAAATATGAACATCAGAGACCGAGTGCCTTGCTTCAGCGGTTAGATATTCCAGAGTGGAAGTGGGAGCAGATCGTCATGGATTTTGTAGTTGTCTCCTACGAACTTTGAAGAATTCGATGCTATTTGTGTGTGTGGATCAGCTGACCAAGTTCGCACACTTCATTCATGTGTGTACTACCAATTCTTCAGAGCGATTAGCAAAGATTTATATTCTAGATATTGTACTCTTGCATGGTGTCCTAGTTTCCATCATTTCAAATAGAGGTTCTCAGTTCACTTTGTAGTTTTGGAGTGCCGTGCAGCGAGAGTTGGGTACTCAGGCTGAGTTCAGCACAACTTTTCACCCTCAAACTGACGGGCAGTCCAAGCACACTATTTAGATATTGGAGGACATGTTGTGCACTTGTGTCATTGATTTTGGGGGTTAATGTGATTAATTTCTACCGCTCGCAGAGTTTGCATATAACAACAATTATCAGTCGAGTATTCTGATGGCTCCATATGAGCCTTTATATGGGGGACGATGTAGATTTCCAGTAGGGTAGTTTGAGCCGGGTGAGGCTAGACTTTTGGGTACAGACTTGGTGCAGGATGCCTTGGACAAGGTGAAGGTGATTCAGGAGTGGCTTCGTACAACGCAGTCGAGACAAAAGAGTTATGCTGACAGGAAGGTTCGTGATGTCTGTTAAATGGTTTGGGAGAAGGTTCTACTTAAGGTTTCACCCATGAAGTGTGTTATGGGATTTGGGAGGAAGGGTAAATTGGGTCCTCGTTTCATTGGGCCTTTTGAGGTGCTTTAGAGGATTGGGGGGTGGCTTATGAGCTAGCTTTGCCACCTAGCTTGTCGAGTGTGCATTCGATATTTCATGTTTCTATGCTCCGAAAGTATATTGGTGATCCGTCTCATGTTTTAGATTGCAGCACAGTTCATTTAGATTGTGATTTGACTTATGATGTGGAGCCAGTGGCTATTTTGGAGCAGCAACTCTGAAAGTTGAGATCAAAGGATATAGCATCAGTGAAAGTGCAGTGGAGAGGTCGGCCGATGGAGGAGGCCACTTAGGAGACTAAGCAGGAGATGTGGAGCAGATATCCACACTCGTTTGAGGTTTCAGGTATGTTTCTTAACTCGTTCGAGGACGAATGTTTGTTTAAAAAAAAAGTAGATGTAATGACCCGACCGGTCGTTTCATGAGTTACAGCTCCATTTCTCCCATTTCTACTTATTTATATGTTCTTCAATGGTATTTCATCATATCGTGTTGGTTGTTCTGTGTTTAGAGTGGTGATGGAGTGAAATGAGATACTTAGTCCCTTATTTAGAAGCTTTAGTTGGAAAAGTCAACCAAAATTTGACTTGTGTGTAAATGATCTTGAAATTTGGTTTTTATAGTTCGGATAGCTTCGTTAGGTGATTTGGGACTTATGAGCATGTTCGGAATATAATTTGGAGGTCCGTGGTAGAATTAGGACTGAATTGGCAAAATTGGAAATTTAGAGTTTCCGGTCGGCAATGGAAATCTTGATATTGGGTTCGGAATGGAATTCCAGAAATTGGAGTAGGTCTTTAGTGTCATTTGTGATGTGTGTGCACAATTTCAGGTCATTCGGAGGTGATTTGATAGGTTTCAGCATTGTTTGTGGAATTTGAAATTTTATAAGTTCTTAGGCTTGAATCCGATGTTGGTTTGGTGTTTTGGCATTGTTTTCAGTGATTCGAAGGCTCGACTAAATTTTAATGATGTTATGGGGACTGTTGGCATATTTGGTGGAGGTCCGAGGGACTTG
Source organism: Nicotiana glauca (assembly GCA_026770625.1). Lineage (NCBI taxonomy): Eukaryota > Viridiplantae > Streptophyta > Magnoliopsida > Solanales > Solanaceae > Nicotiana > Nicotiana glauca. The sequence continues at coordinate 158,092 of MU740768.1, forward strand.
GGTGTGTTTCGGATGCCCAATGGGACATTTTAGGACCTGGAAATTTGGCAGAAATTGTTGGTGTTCTGTTGCAGAAGGGTTGTTCTTCGCGATCGCGAAGAGAGGGTCGTGATCGCGTAGGCTTGTTTGGAGGGGAGGTGAGTTTTTGCTACGTGATCATAGAGATTGGAACGCGATCTCGTTCTTGGGTGCTGATGTGCTTCGCGAACGCATGGTCAGTGCTGCGTTCGTGTAGAGGTGGCAAGCTGTGAGGAGGTGAGGTGAATTGCTCTATGCGATCACGTGAGGAAGGTCGCGATCGCTTGAGTTGGTCAAATAGTGCTTCGCGATCGCATGTGTAGTTCCGCGATCGCGTGATGTTAATATGAGGGGCATTATATTTGTGCTTCGCGATGTCGAGGCAGTTTCCGCGATCGCAATGAAGGAAACGTCTAGGTAGAATGTTTAAGTTCAAAAACAAGGGCTTGAGTTCATAATTCCAAAATTCATTAGAAATCTCGGGAGAAGTTGATTTTGGAGGATATTTTCAGAGGAGAGATTAGGGTAAGTGTTCTTCACTCAAATTTATTTAAATTCCATGATTATGTCCTTATTTTTATCATTTAATTTGGGAATGTGGGGTTATAATTGGGGAAAATGGAAAAACATTTGGAGAGTTGATTTTAGGAATTTGGATGGCCATTTGATGTTGGAATTCGGTGAATTTGATATGGATAGACTCATGAACGAATGGGTTTTCTAATTTTTAATTTTTATTGGATTCCGAGATATGGGCCGAGGGCCGAATTTGAGCCAAATTTGGGATTTTTGGTCTAATTTGATAAATTTCATATGGAATTCTTTCCTTTAGCGTATATTGATGATATACTGATTTTGGTTAGATTCAGCGCATTTGAAGGCCGAGTCGAGAGGGAGGCATCACGTGTTAGAGTTTTGACCGATTTGAGGTAAGTAATGATTGTAAATCTTGTCTTGAGGGACCCGAATTTCACATCGTTTCACAACTTTGAGGTGACGCACACGCTAGATGACGAGCGTGGGGGCGTGCACTGTTGGGGATTGTGACTTGGTCCGTCCCGTACGACTGATAAGTCGCATAGTTGACTAAAAACTATTTGATATCATTGTGTTTTAGAAAGAATTACTATATTTGGGCTGAATGCCATATTTGGGCATCGTGCCAAGCTGTTTGGACCCTTATGGGCTTTTTATTACTATTCCTCACTGTTTTGATTTAATATCTATACTCAGTCATACCATGATTTACCGTTTTCACACTCAGTCTTAATACTCCATTTTGATATTATAAATGATATTTTGGGCTGAGCACCCTCTTTTACTATAGCCCGAGTGGTTTGAAAGGTTTCTGACTGAGTGATGCCGAGGGCCTGTGCTGTGAGAATATCATGCGATCGGGCTGCGCACCGCAGCATGTTATACTGTTTTGTGATATATGAGAGGACGAGGTCCTGACTTCTTATGTCACGAGATGGCTTGTTGTAGCACTTGGGCTGTAGGAGCCCCTCCGGTCTGAATATCCCTAGTGAGCGCGGGTACCCAGTGTAAGTGATGTGATGTTGCCCGAGGGGCTGTTTCTGATTTATGTTGTTGCCCGCGAAGCTGATTACGAGTGATTGTGAGGTAGCCCGAGGGGTTGGTTTTGTTGATATTTTGCTGAGGGGTGGTTTATGGTACATGTCCTGCTCGAGAGACTGTTTTACGTTTCGATCATTTTACTCACTATTTCATCACTTGTTTGAAACCATTGAAAGATATTTTTAAAAAGAAAAGGTTTTTACTGAAACTGAGATTGTTTTACGAGATAATCGATTTCTGTACTATTTTAGAACTATACTGTATTTGCTGTAGTGCTATGACGTGGAATTATCTGTTTTCTTACTGCTCAGCTTACATTTACTTTTATTACTTACTGAGTTGGCGTACTGACATTACTCCCTGCACCTTGTGTGCAAGTCAAGGAGTTGCGGGTCGCGATACTGAGTGTTGATCGTTCTTCCAGCAGGTCTCCGGAGTCGGCAAGGTAGCTGCTTGGTGTTCGCAGTCCTGCACTTCTCCTTCTTACCTTATTCTGACCGTTCTTAGTATTTTATTTCTGGCTATGATAGCCGTTCTTGTACTTAGACAGATCTTGTAGTTGCTCGTGACTTGTGACATCCGATGTCGGGATTGAGTTATTTTATTCCGCACCGGTTATTTAGACCCCTGTCATGAGATATGGTCAATTAATAGCTTAAAAATTATCTTTTATGAATTAATAGTTTAATTTGGGGTTTATATCGGCTGACCTAGTTTCACGACATGCGTCATCACGACTGGTTCGGTTTTAGGGTCGTGACACCCTATAGCTCGACTCAGTTCGATGTAATACTAATGGAAGCCTTTGTGATGTTGGGATTTAAATATGAAAGAAAATCGTTGGACACTTTTCACAAGGTAAAGTAAG
>MU740773.1:21728-33196 GCA_026770625.1 Nicotiana glauca
ATTTATTATTATTACTCACTGGGTCGGAGTACTCACATTACTCCCTGCATCATGTGTGCAGATACAGGCAGAGCTGAGTTCGCTCCTGAGCGCTGATTCTTTCCAGACCAGGCTGTGACTAGGAGTAACAATGTAGCTGTTGACGCCGCAGCCCCGTTTCTCCTTGATCTTTTGTTATTTGTAATAAATCCAAACTTGTAAAATGTTAGTACATTCTGTAGTAGCTCATAACTTGTGACAGCCCAATTTCGGGTTGAGTCGGGATGATTTTCATTAATCTACCATGTTTACTTCGTACTTGTAATCATATTATTCGTGAATTAGACTTATTTATGCTAAGTAATTATAAAAAGATGTAGCGTTTTGTTGTCGGATAGACTTGTCCCTACGAGAGGCGCCATCACGACCGGGTTGGGATTTGGGATCGTGACAGCAGACTGTTATCAGAGTCATATTTTCCTCGGTTCGGAATTCAACCGGTGACTTGGGACACCATTAATCTCCCAAGTGGCGACTCTGAATAAATAACAATAAATCCCGTTCCGACTGTCCTTTAATTGGAAAAACTCCTTTATGCCCTTCACGGGGTGTATTAAATCATAAAAAAGTTGGTTTGACAATCCCACATCACCCTATACATTATATGTCTGATAACACAACATAACTGACATTTCTTAATCCAAACTAGCCTATAAGCCTTAGAATCCAATTTCCACATCAGAAATTTTCTATAAGATCAGATTCTCGCATCTACACACTGTATAAGTCTGAACAAGCTATACAAGCCATATCCGTAACCCAAGATGTAATCACATGATACCTCAAAACTCAAATACTCATAGAAATAATTTCTAATCACAGCAGCTTCTCAAAATAACCTAATGTCGGTAATAAACCTCTTACCAAACAAAGCCTCGATCTAACACCTTCATATACTGCCAATGATAAAAGAAACACACAGAAACTCATAGCCATTCGCCAGATCAACAAGTTGTGGAACTCTCTCTCCTTCGACAAGGATTATAGCATTTTCTAGACTGAATTTTGATATTATTCTTCCAACAATGCTAGAATCAATTTCGATAGTATTCATTCTAGGTTAAATGACCCCATCTCATCTAATAGGACCACTCTAGTGGCATGACAGATCAATACTATCTAAAGACGCAACTCATGCAATCCGTGCACCAATAAGCAACATTCGAAATATACCCAAACATGGAAAATGACATCAGACAAGAGAACTATCCCGCATGTTCAAGAGGTATCACCACGACGCAATGCTAAGAACCCATCACACACACCAGAACCAAAACTCACGAATCTAATACAAGGGATAATATCTCTACATAAATACGCTACAATGTGTGACCCCATCCACACGTTGGTCCATATTATATACCTCGAGCTGCCTTGCTCAAAATTAATAGCCCTGTAAAATTCGACATCAAGCACCAAAAGTGCATTACCATAACCACGGAGAAAAAAATAACATAATGACACCATCCGAAAAGAACATAGCCAACGCGCAATCGATCACGTAATACCTAAATACTCATCTGGCTCAAATTTCCACTATTAAGCCCCAATAGAACTGCGCTATATGTGCATATAACCAATGAATAACAACTCTTCGATACATAGAAGGGTAACTCACAGATCATTTCAAAACATGAATAAGCTCAACAACAACTGAATGGCACATCCCTCAACAATAGTAGTTCAGAGTCAACAAATCCGACGCGGTGCAGAATACACATCCATTTTGGCCTATCAATGAATTCCAAATCAACTCTGGTCACCCATAGTAGATAAATAACCCTCCAAAATTCCACAATGACTAAATCACAACACATACTATCCTCTTCCCAACCTTGGATACCTTTTCACAGTCCATAACCATGAAACAATCTACTCATGAGAACTCCCAGTCTCCAAATCCATTAAACACACAAATCACCATATTTGATCTCAACTCCATCGCCTGATGCCTAACACTTCTCAAATTACATGGTCATCCCACGAGGAATACTTCTAAAAATATTCTATGCCATAAAGCAAAATTCGAACGTTAGTAGTTGATCAAACAAGAGAATGCTGCAATACCAATAAAGTGTTCATAAACCAAAACACATTGCCCCTTCTAAAATGCATATTCCCATCACACCATACCAAATAGTAAAACCATTTACCTAGTCATCTGAAACCATCCATGCTGCCTAAGAATGTATGACCTTCCTTTCAAAACTGAACTGTGACCTTGCACATGCCAAATCTCAATCCTACACAACACACTACATATATCATGCCATCCTATGATAGATATGAGAATTTCATAATCCACTCTGAGTCACAAGCAACTGCATACTTAATTAGCTAAGAACTTTCCATTTGATCCCATCTAGGAGAAAATTACTATACATCACATGTTACCCACACAAGTAGGAAATATACATCTCTAACTGTGGTAGAAACCATCGAGACACTACTGGAAAAATTAGCCTATGGCAACGGTTGCAAAACCGTCCCCACAGACTGCAAAACTGCTGCCGTAGGGATTTTGGAACGGTTTACAAACCGTCACATCAGCCGGCGTGCCCATAGGTCTATTGGAATGGTTCCTACAATGGTTTACATCGCCGTGACAATAGATAAGTCTATCGCAACGGTTTTCCTTTCCTCTGTTGGAACGGTTATTTTTTTCAGTTGTTACGGTTTTAAATCGTTACCAAATTTTTTATGCAACGGTTTTAACCGTTGCCATATTATTTAAAGAAACACTTATATGAGCTATTGCTACAGTTATGCTGGATATAGCAACGGTTTCTTTGAGCTATCGTAACGGTTACATTAGTATTTGGAACGGTTTGTAGATCATTTTGGAACAGTTTATGGGACCTATGGCAACGCTTTACATTGCTTATTGGAATGCCATTTATGTCCTATTGCAACGGTTCTGGTAGGCTATTGTATCAGTTCAGTTAAAACTAAAATATAGCACCTGTTATAAATATATATTTATACATATAATAAATTATAATAAAACAAAAATTTAAATACATCATAGAATGAAACTATTAATAATACAAAATTATCCATCAAGCAAATAATATCCATAAAGCAAATTTTCTACCTCATGAGTGCATAAGTTTAGTAATTTTCAAGAGTGTAAATAAGTTTCAAAAAATATTGGTAACAAAAGATTCCTAGAACATTCATCGATAACAATGCAAAATTCATCTCAAGTAAGGTCTATTTCTTCATCGTCTTCATCATCCATTTCTTGATCTACTCCGCCTACAAAAAAAGAATAAATAAAGTTATTACCCTTCAAGAGAACCCGGTCTAAGAATATTCAAGCATTTAACTATTTTCGTTCTTCTTTTATTAATCAAACTTATTCATGTCAACAAACAATATACAACATTATAACAATCTGATATTATTACCAAGGACCAAGACTTTCAAACTAACAAGCTATGATGGCAAAGTAAAGAATAATGGTAGGTTGATATTATAACAATAAACTTAATACTTTTAAACACATGTTGTGCCAACTCTGCATTAATACTTTTGTGTCTATACATACACTAGCTGTTCCTTTGAGTTACCAAAATCAAGTTTGAAATTATGGGTTACAAAAAATTACATTCTGGAACTGAAATGCTTTGTATCAACCAATCAGCTTGCCAATATCTGAATTGAATTATGCAACGTAAATCAGGAAGATACAATGGTAAACCCAGCTCAAAGCTACTCCTATTTTGAGTAGTTTCCATTGCATGCCTTTTGATTCATTAATTTTTCTGTAGTTACCTTTTGAGGTCCCTCGAATTATATAATTAACTGTTTTCTAGGTAAGTAATATGTCGGTCAGTTAATAAGAAAATGCTTGAGTTGTAATAACAAGTCTACTACAGTGAAATTAATTCCTTTCAACTAAAAATCACTGACTTAAATGAGTTTGCCTGAATGTTAAAGTGGCCTTGCCTTCATTTTTCTCTTTTACCTTTTTGTATTATGTTCACTGTTTGTTAGCTAATGAATTTTTCTTTTCTTTTTTTTTATTTTTTTTGGATTAGGTAGTTTAATTGTAAGTTGATTAAGTTAAGAGTTCTCCATTTACAGATTCCTAAAGACTGTTATGATAATTCAAAGATTGTTCTAATGTGGTCATGATTTGGTATAATAGCTAAGATATGTGATGAGGGGTTTCCAGCAGATGCAATCTTAATTAATTGTAGTGGCGACAACTTTGTAGGCTTTTTTGTATGCATAGGTTCTTATGACAGGACTGTGTGCCATCTATATGAGAAAACTTGTAGCTGTTAAAACCTATAAATAAGATCGAAGCTGTTAAAAGTTTTTGACTATGTAATTTTTATTCCACTGTACAGAAGGAATTATTGCAGGAAACAATTTCTGCTATCGTGTTCAGAAAGTTCGAATGTAGTTTTAGTTTTCTCCCACCTCCCCTATAAGGTTTTATATTGATTCTAAGAATTAAAAAATGGAAGCAAAGGTTCACGTCTTTGTATTTGGGATTCTCAAGCCTACTCATGGATTTAAGTTTGAAAGATTGGGAAGTTGGCATATAGAAGGTGAGATTTCACCAGAAAGAGTGAAACTTTGGAGGTTAATAGTAGAGATGGAAGATGTACAAGTGATACCAGTCTAACTAAAGCTCTAAGAAGAAATAGAGAAAGGTGTATAACATTTGGTACGTACTGACCTTGAGTGTTACTACAAGCAGATGGTCGCCTATTTAGTTGAACAGCAGCTTGTTGTGCGGAGGAAGCATCTATAGGTGAACGTGCACTGAGCCTTAACATGTCAGGATCAAGTCGCAAATCTGGGTTCAAACGCTGAAATCGTGCGATGACGTTCATTGTAATATTTTCTTCCATAGCATCCTTTTGTTGGTTCAACTTTTCATGCATTCTTTGTTGCATCCTCTCTTCCATTTCCTTTATTTTATGCTGCATCCTCTCATCAGCATCTAAAGAAGATCCAAGATTCCCTTCTTGCCCTTTTAAGAAAGTCTTGGTAACCCCTCGTCCATACAATCTCACGCGACTTGGATGTTCATGTCCCATGACTGAAGCAAAAGCGTCAATTGTTGTAATCTAAATGGTTTCGTCTGCAAATAAACGAGTCAACCAATAGCAACCAACAGTTATGCAGCCATCTAAAACTGCTGACTTAAACTCAGTCATTCTTTACATGACAAGAGGGATTATTAAGACAGTTATTGACATTTTGGCATCAGTTATTCATCATTTACTGTTGTAATCTCCTTTTACTCAGTCATTTACTACTGTCTGATTTGCAGACACAAGGAGCAAAGGAAACCAAAAAAAATTTCTCCTTTTTTTTCTTCAGAATTGTTTACTAATCTAACTACATCGTGTGTTGTACCTAATCTACAATCAAAAAGCAAAATAAAAGTATAATATCAAAATATAAAAAGTTGAAGAGTCTGTCTGTTATTGCTTTTTAGTTGGTGAATTTCTAAAGTTAATAATTTAAATAACAAATACTCCTATATTAACAGAATGTTGATTGACAATCTTCAATGTTAATGTCAAACAAAATCTAATACTAAAATCTGAGCCCTTTTCTTTGACTAGCTATTTGTGTTACAAGTACTTATTAAAATTTTCTAACTTGGTTCTATAACCTCTATATTAGAAATCTTAATAGAAAAAAGGTGTTAATACATTAAAATATGATATATGGTAGATTATACTGTGTCTCAAGTTATATTGCCTATGCTCCTTTTGTTAGTTTTTTACACTTGACGAAAACAGAGAAAATGTGATTTGTGCCATCTAAAACTGCTGACTTAGATGCTAAGGATTCCTGTATAAAGGGTTCGAGCATAATCCTTACTTTTTATTAGTATTACAAACCGAAAAAGAACTAGCTATAGTAGCACCCTTGTACCTCTTCATAGAGAAATTAGCGAATACTGAGACATTGATCTAATCCACTCATCTCTAAGCTATGAACAGAAGTCAGGAACCAAATAGAAAAATGTACCAGAGAAACTAGACCAAAAGAGAGTGGTCTGATCATTATATTGCTGAGCTAAGAGGCAGTTATGTTCATATATGTTGCAATAGTATTCCATGATTTCATTGCATTGAGCTGCTGAAAACTGGACTACTGGGACTGGTGACACCCTATAACCCTTAATTAATATTTTTCCAATCCTCTCTTCACCCCTAAAACCATACCAATCCATTCAGAGATATTAACTTAAGTAGTATCTCTCAGGAATTCTCACTACTAAAACAAGTTAGAAAACATAGGAAAAGAAACCAAGAAAACCTACTAACAAAGATTCCTCTGTTTACTCTTGTTTTGAAGTAGCTATGTGCATTCCAAACAGCACTCATAACTTCATCACTATCACCAAGATTGATAAAAAACAACCAATATCATCACAAAAATCCAATCAAACAAGAACAATATCCTGCTTAGTATATACATTATAGTTTCACAACCAAAACTGTAGTGTTTGGTACTATTTTAAGATGTTCTACTAGATATCGATCCATCACACAAACTGTATACGTAATGGCATAACAAGCAGATTTAAATAAATTTTATTAGCAGATAGCGTTGTCAGCTTATTGCAAAAGCTAGCTAGGGTATGAAACCATCAGAGCATAAGATCTCCGTCTAACCTGTAAGGCTTCGGGGCAAAGACCTAAGTAATCATCCAAAGTCTCGTCATTTTCTTCAAGCTCATCTCCTCCAGTGTATACCACAATCATGTAGTCACTAATTTTGCTCCCAAAGAGGTCCATAAAGCTTTGAAAAGTAGCTTGTTCTTCTCTTGAAAACCGAGTTCTTATGGACAGAACTAGAAGTACAGCATGGACGCCATTGTTGGCCAAATCGATACATTTAACAAGTTCATTGTGACGACCCAAAGGGGTCATCACCGTATTTCTCCCTTTTTCCGCGCTTCCGAGGCCTTGAAAGCCTCATTTTCTTAGGTGCCTCAATTTGCGTGCGCAGTCCGAGCGTGAAGCCGGAAAGTTTTTATGTTAAAATATGTGAATCCTATGAAAAATTTGAAGAGTTATGATATTAATATTGATATAGTTGACCTTGGTCAATATTTTGGGTAAACGAACCCGGACCCGTGATGTGATGGTCTCGGGAGGTCCATAGAAAAATATGGGACTCGTACATGTGCCCGGAGTCGAAATCCGAGGTTTAAAACCCCGGTAAAAGAATTTTTCTCTTAAATTGTTTTCTGAAATTTATTAGAAAAAAAAATAGAAATGAAAATGAGCTAGAAAATATAGGTATCGGACTCGTATTTTGGTTCCGACGCCCGGTACAGGTCTTAAATATGCGTTAAGCACTTTCAGTAAAAATTTGGTCGAAATCAGACGTCGTTTGACGTATTTCGGACCTAAATGTCTAAAGTTGAAGGTTGATGAACTTTGAAATGAAATTCATGAGTTTGAGGCTCGATTCTATGTAAATGATGTTATTCTGGCAATTTGATCGCGCGAGTAAGTCCGTAGGATGTTGTTGGAGTTATGTGTATGTTTGGTTTGGAGCCCCAAGGGCTCGGGTGAGTTTTGAGTAGGTCCCGGGAGGCCTTAGGCTTGAAATATCAGGTGTGGTAGTGTAGCAGGTCCCACGCGGTCGCGGTGCATTTCTGAGCGGTCCGCGTGGGCAGGGTCAGAAAAATCGTTGGTTTAAGTTTAACCAGCGCGGTCGCGCACCAAATCAGTGCGGTCCCCGTTGGAACGACGCATTTCTGTACTGTCCGCGTGGCTAGGTTCAGAGATGTCAGGTACAGGCCCACCAGCGCGGCCGCGCACCAAAACAGTACGGTCCGCGCCAGCATTCAGTAAAGCATATAAATCCGAGATTTTCAGCTATTTTACACTTTTCAAAACCCAAAACATAAGAGGCGATTTTCCATATAATTCTTCTTCTTCAAAATGATTGGTAAGTGATTTCTAACTTATTTTCTTCACTCCTTAACATCTTGTAACATGATTTCAACTCCAATCAAGGATTTTCATAAAAGGGAATAGGGGGTTTTGTTAAGGATAAGGGATTTCAAAAATCGGGAAGTTGGACCTCAATTTGGGGTCCGATTACAAAACTAATCATATAATTGGAATCATGGGGGAATGGGAAACCGGGTTTTGACTATGTGGGCCCGGGGCCATTTTGGGAAATTTTGAGTAAAACCTTAAGAAATTCGTTTTCATGCATTCAAGTTGGTTCAATTATCATTTGTTGATACATTCAAGTAATTTGTGACTAGATTCGAGCAGTTTGGTGGTGAATTCGAGGGTAAAGCTATTCTAGAGGCTTGAGTGGACTTTTTTGGAGCATTTGAGGTGAGTGTTTGATCTAACTTTGGCTTGAGGGAATAGGATTAGAGTGTTTTGATTGCTATTTGCTAAATGATCAAGTACGATGTATAGGCATGGTGACGAGTATCTATACACCGGTGTCTAGCATGACCGCGAGTCGTAAATGCTTTTAATTCGAAAGATATGACACAACTGTCTTGTTAAATTGATAACTTCCGTGTAAAGTGTTGGATAAGAACAAAATGAACTAAAATAGTTTGTGAAGCAATGATTCCCTTGCTGGGACGAGTAGACTGATACAATTGAATTCTCCCTTGACGGGATAGTTGGGCTGTTAGTTGTACCCTTGCCGGTTTTAACTGTTATGTTGATGTTTTTCCCTAATGGGACCTCCTTTGGATATATTATCAGTGTTATTCATTATATTATGGGATTGTGTGGCACGCCGACCACTTATGAATTATATTATGGGATCGTGTGGCACGCCGACTACTTATAATTATATTATGGGATCGTGTGGCACGCCGACCACTTATGAATTATATTATGGGATCGTGTGGCATGCCGTCCACTTATATAATACATTACGGGATCATGTGGCGTGCCTTCCACTGTGAACATATGCATTATGAAACCCGGAGTAGATCCGCTGTTGTTTTTAATGTTCTATTTTCATCTAGTACTCCCCGATAGCATGTCCCCTCCCAGTTTTATTTTGTATTATTTTATTACTATTTTCTCGCACTTGTATATTATATTTTCACAGGTTAATTGTGGTAGGTCCTGTCTAGCCTCGTCACTTCTTCGCCGGGGTTAGGCCAGGCACTTACCAGCACATGGGGTCGGTTGTGCTAATACTACACTTCTGTGCCTTTTGTGCACAGACAGGAGGCAGCTTACGGACCGCCACAGCAGTTCTAGACCGGGAGCCGACCTTCAGTCCAGAGACTCTTAGGTATCTTAGCTGACGTCTGTGGGTTTGGAGTCTCATCTAAGATATTTTCGTTTCGTTTATTTGTATCGAGACAGACTCTTTTGTATTTTCTTTCAGACTGATATTTTTATTACTCCTTAGTAGTCCGTGAGTAGTGACACCAGATACTGGGTAGAGGTGTATTTTGAAACTTCCATATTTTTATATCGTTTTGTTAAAACTAAAGTCTTCCGCACTTATTTAATTATTGTTAGAATAATATACTGTTGAGGGTGGATAAAGAAATGTTGTATTGTTTGGCTAGCCTAGCTAAGTTAGTAGGCGCCATCACGACGCCCAATGGTGGGATAAATCCAGATCGTGACAAGTTGGTATCAGAGCTCTAGGTTGCATGGGTCTCGCTACTCACGGACAAACTTAGTAGAGTCTGAGGGATCGGTACGGAGACGTCTGTATTTATCCCCAAGAGGCTATGGAGTTAGGAAATGTTTCACTTTTGTTCTTTCTTGTCGTGCGAATCTGTTTCTCAAATACTGATTGTCCTTATACTCTGTTCTTTTGCAGATGGCGATAACACATGCTTCCTCTTCTACCGCGCAGCAGCCCGAGCCCCCAGCAGTAGCTCCTATCACGGGCAAAGGAAGAGGCCGAGGCCGTGCTAGAGGCCGAGGCCAGGGCAGAGCTCAGCCTTGAGAAGCAGTCGTAGTGGTGGAGCCTCATGTTGACTACGATGAGGAGGTTCCAGTACCAGCAACTCCAGTGGGCCCAGCTCAGGTTCCAGAGGGTTTCATAGCCACTCCAGTACTCCAGGATGCCTTGGTCCGACTGGTAGGCTTAATGGAGAGTGTTTCTAGAGCGGGTTTGCTTCCCGCGGCACCAACCACATCTCAGGTCGGGGGAGGAGTTCAGACACCCGCTACGCGTACTCCGGAGTAGGTAGCTCCTCAGCCTCAGGTTCCAGTAGTTCAGCCAGCTGTGGCAGCCCAGCCGGGTATTCCAGCTCAGACCAGCGATGGTGCAGCGATGTCCGCGGATGCTTTGTGGAGGCTTGACAGGTTCACCAAGCTCTTCACCACCACCTTCAGCGGTGCTTCTACAGAGGACCCCCAGGACTTCTTATTCAGCTGCCATGAGGTTCTCAGGACTATGGGTATTGTGGAGACCAATGGGGTCGACTTCATCACGTTTTGGAGTGCAGGATCCGCCAAGACTTGGTGGAGGGACTATTGTTTATCTAGACCAGCAGGGTTGCCATTATTGACTTGGGATCAGTTTGCAGAGTTGTTCTTGGAGAAGTTTCTCCCGATGACTAAGCGAGATGCTCTACGTAAGCAGTTTGAGCGTCTTCATCAGGGTACTGTGACAGTCACGCAGTATGAGACTCGGTTTATTGACTTGGCACGTCATGCTATTGTTATACTTCCCACTGAGAGGGAGAGGGTGCGGAGATTCATTGATGGGTTGATCCAGCCGATTCGGCTTCAGATGGCCATGTGGGCCGGTGGTGATATGTCTTTTCAGGATGCGACCAATGCGGCCCACAGGATAGAGATGGCACTTGCACGAGGAGGTAGTCAGGGGTCAGACAAGAGGCCTCGTCATTCTGGTAGGTTCAGTGGTACCTCATCTGGAGGTAGGGATTCATATGGTAGAGGCCACCCTCAGAGGCCCTTTCAGTCCGCACTTCAGGTTTCACATGGTACTACAGGTGGCCGTGGTTCCTAGCCACAGTATTCTGACCAGTAGCTTTCTAGCTCACCATCAGCGCCTATCAGCGCACCACCACTCCGTTATTCTCAACAACCGAGGGCTTGTTACACATGTGGTGACACGAGACATATTGCCAGGTATTGCCCTCGAGCATCTGACAGCTCTCAGCAGCAGGGTCCTCGCCCCATGATTCAGGCAGTAGGTGCTCCCCAGGCCGCCTAGCTAGCTAGAAGTGGGGGTAGGGATCATAGAGGTGGAGGTAGGGACCGTAGAGGTCGAGCTCGGACCGATAGAGGCATAGGTCAGCCAGTAGTTGATCGTCCCAGAGATGCTATTCATGGAAGAGGGGCCCAACCCCGTTGTTATGCTTTGCCAGCTAGGCTAGAGGCCGAGTCATCAGATGTTGTGATTACAGGTACTATTTTGGTTTGTGATAGGGATGCTTCAGTGCTATTTGACCCTGGGTC